>JAECUM010093437.1:0-106398 GCA_016617855.1 Megalonaias nervosa | reverse complement strand
AAACATGGATGACCCCGGGGTCAAAAGGTCCGTACTAGCAGTAGCTTTGGTTATACACCTCACAGGGCCGTATCTAACTACAGTGATTGACTGGTATAGATAATTTTACCTTTATCTGATACTTGCAAACGTACTGAACTTTTACAGTCTGAATTCAAAACGAGGCAACCAAAACAACGCGTTTACTCTATGTACGATGATTAATAATGTAAACAATGTTTGTGATTAATTTCTAAAATTATCACAAGACAAGTTTTCCATTCAGTCGACATTTTAAAGGATACAGGACCATACCAGACTTTAACAGAGAACAAAACAAATGATGGAAGCAGAGCGAAAGAGACGTAACAGAAAGAGGACAATTTCTTTCACGGAAGCATTAAGGGAGAAGTATTGTAGCAATCAAGATTTTTGTACACAGGGTTTTGTCATCGTCTTTCAAGGACGCCATAAATCAGATGATCATGCTGCAGAATTTGGATACCTTCAAAATGTGGTATACCCATTTGTCAAATTATAATTTAAACATTTAAAATCTTAGATTTGAGATTGTAATTTTGTGAAGTCATTTGATTGTCAGCCGTAACAGTTCAGTTTTTGTTTGATGCGTGTGGTAATGTATGTTTATCGATTAATTAGTTTAAATATTTTCCTTTGTATACCCCACCATAAATGCTGGAGGGATAGATGATGTTAACCTAGACCTACAGTGTAACACCTTGACCCTGATATTTATGTTTTGGGCGAAACATAAATATCAGGGTCGAGGACTTACACTGTAGGACTAATGCTAACCTTGTCTGTCCATCTGTTGTAACGGGTTAAAATTTTGTAACCTTGGTGCATGCTGGTCCTACAATGTAAGAAATCGACCCTGATATTTATGGGTGGGGTGGGTGGGTCACCAAAACATAAATGTCAGGGTTGATGTCTTACATTGTAGGACTGTGTCCATACAACTTTCATATATTTTTGAATCTGATGGGTTGCCTTGAAAAGTCATTTTACTTTACTTAAGACTTTTTACATTTCTGATGCAATAAAGAATATTTCACTGAATTATATACTTTTCATATTTTTCAAATATAATGAATTAATAAATAAAATGGGATAACATTTGAGTGGATCAGATGACACATCATGATCTAGCGTTCCTTTGTTGTGGTGGTGTGAAAAATTACGTTTTCTTCTACTTTTGTGCATTGATAAAGTAATATATGGTGAAAGTTCACATCCAGTAAGATGTCCTTGAAAGCTTATTGAAAGTCAACTGTGTGCTCACCCAAGATATGTCCCCTTTAAAAATATTTGTATACATAAATAAGTGTTCATCGCCCAAGTCCTGCCCCTAAGGGATGGGATTATACTGGAATATCTAACTGTAGGTTTGACTCAGTTCATATGTGACTGCAGTGCACTCAGGAAATCCACTGCATGGATGACCAGTACAAGCCACAGGGGCTCATATCATTGCTTACAATTTACTTGTCATATATGTACTACCCGGTATATAATAAATATTTATTGTAAGCAATGATACGAGTGACAGTGGGACAAGCTAAACATCTATCACGCAAGTGCACTTTATCATATGCATGCCCTGCCAAGCAGTCTTTTACCTGGTGAAATATTCATTCAGGTTTTGTTTCTAGAGCATGCCCCACAAGGCAGCCTTTTACCTTGTGAAATATTCATCCAAGTTTTCATTCTAGAGTATTCCCTGGCAATCAGCCTTTTACCAGGTGAAATATTTATTCAAGTTTTCTTTCAAGAGCATGCCCTGCCATGCAGCCTTTTACCAGGTGAAATATTTATTCAAGTTTTCTTTCTAGACAACATCTGACACCGACAGCAGTCTCAGGATTATAATCCAATTGCTGGTAGGTTGATTGCCCAACCGTAAATGGGAATGAATAAAAGGCCCCAAAAAGATAAAAATGAGAGTGTAAATTTGAACATAAAAAATACAAAAAAGTATATAAAAAAAATTTGATGCCAGTGCAAGTTTTGAACTCATGACATCTTGTTTGGCAAGCATTACACACAGAAAGAAAGACAACTGTGGGTGTTTATATATGAGATGTCCTAATCTCAATGATTGCTATAATCAACTAAACTGTGGTTGTTACCTGAGACCATGTACATGTATTTATAATGGGTGTTATTGGGGGATGAACAGACATGCACATGTACTTATAATTGGTATGATTGTGGGATGTGCAGACATGTACATATACAGTCAAACCTGTCTTTACAGTCACCTGAATTAGGCCCTCAGCAGCCATGTTTCCTAACCAAACAATGGATACTGTCTGCTTTAAGTGATCACAGGAGCATATCTACAGTGACTGCTTAGTCCATGCAGATTGAATATTTGCTTCAAGAGGAAGACTTTGTTTAGATAAAGGAGTATAATATGAATTGATGTGCAAACATTTCTATTCTTGCTTGCACTCGAACTGCATTTATGTTTCAAAGGCATCAATATGTGACATCTTTGAATGCCAGGCAGTTTTAATCAAAAGGGTAGAGGGTCAATGGAAAATGTAGTAAAGTCCTTTCTTGATAAGATGCAATGCAGTTCAATTACTCAGGTAAAGTTACTGCACTGATGTTGTTTATTTATACACTTAGCCTATTTAATTATTATGGGAAATAGCAGAAATGTGCCAGTGTGACAGGCATATTTCATTATCTTCATCAGTTTGCATAGAAGTTATTTCAGAAGAAAACTTTCATCTTTGAGAAGATATAAGTTAATCTCTTTTTCATTAGGGACAGGGGTGATTCATTGTTTAAAACTTGTCTGTAAAGTCAGGTAATATTTCTGTTCATGGGTCACAAAGAATAGTCATATCCAGATTCTATGGATTTCCTATTCATCACAGCCTTCTTATGTAAGCAAACTGTTATTTGATCTTGGCAAGCAACTGGTTTCTCCATATATTACTTTCAAGCATTGCAAATTAAAGCTTTTCCTAGTCTGCTGACAGAAGAGTTAGTCTTTTAAATAACAGTCATATACAGGATGCCAAAATCTGCATAAAAAGTATGTATCCTGGTCTTTTTTGATGCATGAGAAGTCCATGGTAAGCAAAATTTCTTGTCAGCAAAATTCACTTTTATTTGATCAGTCCCTATAATAGGAGAATCTGTCATGTAGTAAGTGAGCAATCAAACAAAGTGATTGTTATGGAATTAGTCGCATGGGTTAGATCTTAGCAGACAAGGAGATTAAGACATCTTTTAATCTATTATCCATACCTAATGATCATTTTTATCAAAATAATAATTACATGCACATGTGCTTTGGCACCTCTCTTTGAGAAATATTTACTCATTACAGTTTTGATCCACCATCAGATCATATTAAACCTCCGTCTGTGAGACTGCTTTGTTAAGAGAGAGTGTTTGTGTATCAGAGTATGTGTGTGTCTTAGGATTTTAACGTAGCTTTAAAAAAATTTCAGTCATATCACTACTATGCCTACATTGTGGCAGTTTATAGTGATGTCTAGCACTGGTGCATCATGCCACAGACATGTAGAATCATGCCCCACCCAGTCACATTATCCTGACAGCAGGCAAAACAGTCCTAACACTAACTTCTTCATGCTGAGCACCAATTGAGGCAGCTGCTAGTACAATTTTTTATAAGTCTTTGTTATGACTCTACCGAGGTTTGAACCCGCGTCCTCCAACATCTGAGGTGGACGCTGTAACCATGAGGCCACCGGAGCAGTCAAACTTTGTAAATAAGTACATGTATATTAACAGTACTCTCTCATTATAATACTGTCCATGAGATATTGTAGTGTACCACATTATAGTGAGACTGACTTGCAGTGAAGTACATATTACACTACACCCTCATTATAATACTGTCCATGTCACCAATAACAGTATTATACTGGAGTGTCTCTTAGTGAGGAAGTGCTGTACATGCAGGGTATTAATACTGTAACTTTATCTGGGTGCTTGTATATCATGGGACCTGTCGGGCTTAGCATGATCCAATGTCCTTTCTTGATAAGATGCAATGCAATTCAAGTACTCATGACAGGTAAAGTTACTGCACTGATGATGTGTTTATTTATTTTTAACCTATTTAAGTATGTTTAAACAAATGACAGGTTTTTGTATGTTGTGGTTCGTTCATTTTTATTCCATAAATCTACTACCTTCATGTTTTAGGTGACATAAACCAGGAATTTAAATGTGTATCAGATACAAGATTTCAGGAAAGCAGCCTTTATCAAGTCATATAGAATAATGATTACGGTAGCAAAAAGTGATTGAAGCTATCAGTACTAAGTACAGTTAAATTTGTCTATAAGGACACTAATCAAACCACAACAGAAATGCTTTGAGGAAGGTATACTTTATAGAAAGGTGGGATATGTAGAGGATCTTTTAACGTTTCTAAATGTCTTTTAAGATTAGGTGTCCTGTATATGAAGGTATCTGCTAAGGCAGGTTACACTGCATATGAGCATTAAGAGGGAGAGAGAAAATTGCTGAGTAAGGGAAAATTCTAAAATACTTTTGTCTGTTTCAGGTACTATGCAACAATCACATTTCCAAGGCAGGGCTTCCAGCAGGTGGTTTGTGCTCTCTGTGTCCAAATGTAGTTGACTTAGATTTATCAGGAAACTTGTTCACTTCCTGGAATGAAGTTCTGCCCATCCTGTGTCAGCTTAAACACCTAAAATTTATCAACCTTAGTTGCAACAAAATCAGGGAAAGCAGGGTGAGAGATATACTGCAGAAATTTTTCAGAACATTTTGTTCTCTAGGACGTTTAAGTTTATATTAGAACAGCATGATATATGTCTTTCTGCTCTATTGGTCATGCAGCTAAAATAACCTTAAATCAAGAGCTACCTCCATAGCTTGTAGTTTTTCTTATTTAATGTTGCCTTTACATTCACTGTATGGACTGTGATTCAAGGGATGTAACTAACAAACTGTTATGTGTCCAACCCTGGTATGACTACATGTAAAAAGTTATTTATTATTTTTTATATTAAAAAGATGTCACTGTAATGCTGTTTTTTATATCTGACATTTGATGCCCTTCCAAGAATTCCTTGGTAATTGCAAAAGTAATTCATCCCTTTCGCAGATAGCTACCAGACTGGCAAACTAAATACCAGGTCTGGTGGAATTCCAGCCATTAGTATTGTAGAAGTCACAGTTGCAAACAAGTGGGTATAAAAGTAATGGTTGAATTGACAGATCTATGTGGGATAGCATATTTAAAGTAAAGGGATAATTACTTAAATTTATTTTGTTGATATTTTTTGTCTTCATTTTATTGATTGAATCATTTACACCAGCTCTATGGTCTAGATTAATATGTACTGAAAATTGAAGGTCCAGATCTTGTCATATATTAACAGGACTAGCCTGTTGGACCGTTAATATTTCTTACTTGTTTCTAAATGTTCTTTATAATCCTTAGGTCATCATTTTGAGGAAGATGCATTTTCTAATCCTTAAATTATCCAAAAAGAGTCATAAAAGTGCATTGATGCCTCAGAAGTTGATCGATAGTGAGAGACTGGAGGTTGGTCAGTTGGTTGCTGTTGGTTTAATGTCATTTTTCAGCAAATGATAAGCAATACATGGCCTTCAAAATATATACTGGAAGAACCCTCGGGAAACCCACATGGGCCAAGCCGGAGACTGAAACCAATGCAGACAGAGGTGAGATGAAAAATCACTTGGCCACTCAGACACCCAGGACCCAGAGAGACTGTTGGTTAGAAATTTTACTGGAAATTAGGAAATTTAATATGGATTACATGGGTCACCAGTCAATGCTTGATCTTCATCAATCAAACATTTTGTCTGTTCTTATTCATAACTAAAACTGAGCATCAGCAGTATTGGCCTGCTTTATGTGTTATATGGAAGACTAAAAGTTTGATTAAGTATGGATTTACCTGCATGGGACAATAATCCACCATGGGGATTTCATCTGCTGCATGTTACACTGCATTACCATTAAAAGTGCCATGTCACAAAAATGACATAAACTATGACAAAATAAATGTATTTTGGACTTTCCAAGATCAATGGAAAAGACATGGCCATGGGTTGAGTTTGGACTTTCCAGGAGTACTGGAAAAGGACATGGTCATGGGTTGAGTTTGGACTTTCCATGATCACTGGAAAAAGACATAGCCATGGGTTGAGTTTGGACTTTCCATGATCACTGGAAAATACATGGCCATGGGTTGAGTTTGGACTGTCCAGGATCACTGGAAAAGACATGGCTATGGGTTGAGTTTGGACTTTCCAGGATAACTGGGAAAAAGACATGGCTATTGGCTGAGTTTGGATTTTCCAGGATTACTAGAAAAAGACATGGCCATGGGTTGAGTTTGGATTGTCCAAGATCACTGGGAAAAGACATTGCCATGGGTTGAGTATGATCTTTGCTCAGCATGCACAGCATACCCCAAGTCAGCAAATCATTCACATGCTGTATTCAAAGGCACATCAAATTTAAAAACTGACCCACCGATAGCACAAGAAACAAGCAAAGAGCATATTACTTACACCAGAATGGTTATTACTAATAAATCAAGCTTACCACTTTCCAACATCAAAACCCTGACTGCTCAAACCTTTACAAAGTTGTGTGCAGATCAGAAGAAAAGGCCTGAATGTCTTTTCAACACCACTTTGAGGTGATTACAGCTGGAAAACCTTTCTTTGATTTTGAGGTGGCATCTAAGATTCAGCAAAAGAATGGTTTAGATTTGTACAAAATTATATCAACAGTCATGACTGTTCATATTTCTTCAACTCAGTGGTTTAGATTTACACAAAATTATATGAACAGTCATGACTGTTCATATTTCCTCAACTCAGTGGTTTAGATTTACACAAAATTACATGAAGAGTCATGGCTGTTCATATTTCCTCAAGTCAGTGCAGGGTTTTCAATAGACGCATACCCTTGGGTTTTTTGACACATGGAATTTAAATATAACCCATTCTTGATGTACGGAAATTTCGACTTGTGTGTCTTTTTGATGCATGTAGAGTTTAGCTGGAGCGTTAATCTTAATTACCCTTGATTCGCCTCCAGCTTTGGTTTTTACTTAGAGTATGCTGTCCATAACAAATTTACTGTAGGAGGCACTGATTGACATCTGCTCGACAATATTTTACACCTTGACGGCCAATAATATTGCACCAGTGGAAGATATACATGAACTGGGCAGAGCTAACTGTTCATTTATGCCAGGTCAGGCTTAGGTGCAACTGAATTAGGTTGGATGGTTTTGCGATTATGTTTGAAGTTTATGATAGAGGAAGAGGAAACAATTATAACATGAATGGGCTGCCTTTTGATAAGATATTAGCATCTGCATGTTTGGAAATCAAATAATAATCAACTGGTCAGAACTGGAGCTTCTGATTATGGTGGCTTGCAGAGCCGGTTGTTAAAGTAAGTGGACCAACTTGACAACTTTAATTGTTTTATTGGCAATTTGCTTCATTTAATGGGATGTTTAAAAATTTGGAATCATTTATGACTTCATTGGATTCATTTCTAACAAAATATCAGCATTTGTTTGATTGAGCTTTATATGATAATCAGTTAGACAAAAAGCAAATATATGGCTTCTCACGAAGCCTGTTTTCAGCATGGGATTGTGTTTTATTGGTGATTAATTTGCTTCAATCAGCAAAATGTTTAAAACCTCGAATGTTTTAATTATTGGATCATTCAGAAAAAATTGAACGGACATAATACTTGATGCATACATCTGGACTGTAAAATCACAATGGCACAAAGAAGTATATTTTCTTTTCTGTCTCAATCTCGGAAATGACCTACCAGTGAAGAATTTTCTGACCCTCAGACTCCAAAGAAACAGAAAGATAGTGTCCGCTCTGATGAGAAGGAGAGGAAAACTCAGTATTAAAAATTTGTTAGAAAATTTATGGACGAGTGGGAAAGTGAATTGATAATTCTGTGATGTACATCCTTGATATTTGAATAATATATAACCTTCATAGTGGTATGGGTACATTTTTGCATATAAAATGATTTGAGCAGTTGATAATAGAATATGTTGAGAAGTTGAAAATATAATACAGTATAAAATATCCTCTGTCTGTTTCATATACAAAATATACACACAGTAACACATAGTTAGAAAGAGAAACACTTTTACAAAAATGAGATTGTATGTTTCTTACAAAATACTGTACAGATATTTCTCATTATTCAGCATGAGACAAGAAATCATAAACATCATTTGTTTCCACCAAGAATGAAGAATCACAGTTATGGGCTCATGACTGTCCAAAAGAATTGACTCTCGATATTTCAGTTTTGACTCTTGAGATTTTCATTTTGACTCTTGAGATTTTGGGGTCAAGGGTCAACCGACTCTTAAGTTTGGAAATCTATTGAGAACCCTGCAATGATTTAGATTTATACAAAGTTATATAAACAGTCATAGCTGTTCATATTTCCTCAACTCAGTGGTTTAGATTTATACAAAATTACATCAACAGTCATGGCTGTTCATATTTCCTCAACTCAATGGTTTGTACCCAGAAGGCACCAATAGTTGCCTGAATTTTCAGTTTGCTTTAATTTTTATATTATTTCCTGTCATTAATGTTAATGCACTGTAAATATTTGAATGTCAGATGATGGACCATGTAGACCTTGGCAAGGCAAGGTCCTACTGGTCATACACGAGTGACCCAAAAGCTGAATTTTTAGGCCCTGATATACATTGTACAAAACGTCTTCTGTATGAGCTAGATTACACCCCCCCCCGTATATATATATATATATATATATATATATATACACATGAGTAGTTTTCTAGTTCCCAAAGGAAATGGCTTGGACTGGGAGAAAGGAAAGCTATGCAATAATAGCCAATAAGTGTTGCATATTAATTAAAATTAGTTTTACCTCCCACCCAAAAAGCTACATTTCTTCAAACTTGTTAATCGTAACTTTTCTTAAAGAACAATGTCATACTTATTGTTTTCATTATTTTAGTTCCTTTTATTTTCCACAGGATCTGCTGTATTCATGGTCAGGAGTTTTACCTTCAGTGGAGAACTTTGTTCTAAATTCCACACAAGTCCCATTTGAAGATGTTCTTCATTTGTCCAAGTTGATGCCAAATCTTAAGGAACTACACATCTGCAACAATGGTAATACTTTTTGTATTTTTGTACTTTTTGCATGAAAATAAGGAACAGTCAGTCAGGGTGATACACAAGGAGCTGAAGTAGCTTAGTTAGTTTGATATTAGGCTTGTAATCTATTAGTCTTGAGTTTGATACCAACTCTGGCCCAGGTCAGCAGCTTTGATGTGTCCTTGGGAAATGTAGTTTGTTCCAATTTCCTTGGCATGATATAGGCAACAGTGTATTAAAAATACTATTAAAATCAACATACAAGAACATATATGATATGTCCTATAGTCATGCACCCCACCCACCCACAAACTAGCTGTAAACACTCAATACCAGTCCACGCTTTTATGCATTAGCCAGTGTTTATGATACGTCCGTGTTCTCTTTCTCACCAGTTTTATGATACTGGCCACCAGAGTTGGAAGAAATACAATGATGGCTTAAGGATATCCTACTGTTAAGCCAGCAGACCTGTAACAGGCATATGTTGCATGATGATGGAAATGTTCATTAGCATGGCAGGTGTATCTTGTTATTTCACCAGGATTTCTGAATTGTGTCATGAATGTAACTTCAGTTTTTATGACTGGTTATGTTGATATATATATATATATATATATATATATATATATATATATATATATATATATATATATATATGTATAGTATGTACGCTGTATCAATGATATACCACGAGTTGTATAAATTTTTCATTACAAGGAAACGAAGCTTGCTGAGTTTCCTTTTAATAAAAAATTTATACAACGAGTGGTATATCATTGATACAGCGTACATACTGTACATATATTTTATTTATATCACATACAAATACATATATTTGCCCTTTGAACGGAGTTCAAATTTACTACAGGCAGCCGTGTATTGACCTACTGAATGAACTCCTCACATCCCCTAGTGTGTCCGCTACAAAATGTAGTTCTCTGCCGTAGTGGCTATTTACAATCACCTCTGCATATTGATAAGTTGATTGTTTTCTTTTCTTGATTTCTATTTTTATCCACATTGATTAAATCAATATAATACACACTTATGATGTAAACATGAAAGATGGTTTTAAAGATAAAAGTAGGGCAGTAGCAACACTTGGATAGCTACACCATTCAAATACCGGCGCATGGAGATTAATGTGGAATAGAAACTAAGCCAACTGATGAACCAACAAGAGGTAATTAAAATATTTTAATATATTTACAGTTGATCTAAGTCATTATTCTGCTTTAGCAACAGTACAACCGACCCACAAACTCTCTCATTCTCTCTCTCTCTCTCTCTCTCTCTCTCTCTCTCTCTCTCTCTCTCTCTCTCTCGTCGGTTTGACTTTAAAACTCTTGTCTCTGTCTGTCTGTCTGTCTGTCTGTCTTTCATGCTTTGGTCGGTTTCACTTAACTTTTACCATCATTCATAAGTCCAGAGATATTGTTGGAAAATCCTCTACGTTCGCCATTTCATAGATTTTAGCCCGTATCCTGCTACCATGGTCAAGAGAGAGAGAGAGCTAGCTTTGGACATTTTCATATTAAAATAATAATAATAATCGATTTTTTAGAACATTATGGTATGTTTAAGAAAAAATAATAATAATAAAAAAAACATTATATTAAATATATCACATTATGTGTACCACGTAACCGAGGAATTTGCTGGTTTGCAACATTGTATCATTGATAAACACTGTTGATAAATCCCAAGGAATCTGCACACGTATCGTTAAGACGAACCATATTCTTGTAGGTTACTTGGTGTAATTTGTATTTCAAGGTTTTAATCCAGCCCAAATTCCTTTTCTCTCTCATTCCACATTTCTGCGCAGTTTGTCCGTTATGCTTGAGAGGGGAGGAGAGAACAGAAAACAGAAAGGATTGTTATGAAAATGTGTACCATATTAAATTAATTTAGAAAACGGGGATTATTAATACTTTTCATCATTATTTTTCATACGTCACTATTGACTAATGTGTGGAAATTGATCATTGATCTAAAATCAACTGCAGACGCTCGCGAGAATGTTTATATATGCGTATTATTGCGCCATGGGCGGATCACAATTTGATATACCAATAGTATTGGTATATCAAATTGCTTTATACCAACACTTTAAATGCATGTTATTTGTTAATGTATGTGGTATAAATATATATATATATATATATATATATATATATATATTAGACATCCATTGCTTTCAGATTTATTCCTAAGGCAATATGAAAAATTTGTTTTGATTGTGTGGGTTTTAATGGAATTTTGGGGAGATAAGTGCCTTTCCCAAGGACACATTAAGGCAACTTACGTGGGCTGGTCTAGGTGAGTATCAGACCCTTGGATTACGGGTCAGATGTTCTTGCAACTGAGTTAATGTTACTCCTTTCTCAACATTTACTCAGTTATATAAGATAAGATAAGAAGATAAGAATTCTTTATTTCAGACTACATAGTCCATACATCAAAATTAAAATACGGATATAAAGTAAAACATTGTAAACATAAAAGAACATATATATCATATTTACAAGTATACAGACACATCTACAACAATGGACTGTGCCCTGCATTGTTAAGAATGAAATTAAGTGGCACATTTAAAGAGTAATTTGTTCCATCTACTAATAATATGAGAATTTAAATGAATGTCATCGTTCCAAAGTGATTTCAATATACAGTTCTCACTATTAGATAGTCTTGTTATCATTGAGAATACATACTTTCTCATTACTTCCTCAAAACTGAATACATTATAATTTACAAACATGTTGGAGGCACTGTTCCATCTAGGAAGACCTAATAGAAAACGAAGACTATTATTATAACCAATTACTAGTTTTCTTTTCATACATCCACTAAAGTTTGTCCACAGTGGAGCACAATACATAGTGCAGCAATAAGATTTGAATAATCTATTTTTGATACACAATGAACAATTCTTAAATTTGCGTAGAAGCATGTTTGTTCGAGTACACAAATATCGATAATGTCTCATCATATCTTCATTATCTGACTGACTGGATTTCAAAATATGACCCAAATACATATAACTGTCGACATACGTAAGAGCATTGCCGTTGAGATGTACAGGGAGATGATGGTAATTTAAAAGAAGTTGGCTGAAAGACCATGCATACAGATTTTTGTGTATTATAGATGATATCATTCTCTAATGCGTACTGTTCACATATCTTCAATAATTTCCTTAAACCTGTGATAGAAGGACTTATCAGTGACATATCATCAGCAAAACTAAAATTGTTAAGAAACAACACATTTGGTGGCAGACGTAACCCTACGTAACACTGGCCCAGGATACGATTTAACTCGTCTATGTATATATTAAATAACAAAGGGGAAAGAATACCTCCCTGCCTCACCCCATTGGTTACATGGAAAGCGCTGGATATTACACTTCCCCATCGCACATAATACAACTGTTTGCCATACCAGTTAACTAAAGTATGAACTATGTATACAGGTATTTTGATATCAAGCAACTTTTTAAAGAGTGTCCAATGATTGACCCTATCAAATGCCTTACTAGCATCTAAAAAGCATGCAAATACTGGGCTGCCATGTTCTACATAATAGCTGATGGTTTCCTTAAAGGCATATAGACATAAATCTGTTGAATGCTGCTTTTTAAAACCAAACTGTTTATCGGAGATTGTGACTTCACATCTTTGTAGTATGATGCATTCAAATATTTTTGAGATAATAGTCATAAGAGCTATAGGTCTGTAGTTATTTTTGTCCGACAGGTTACCGATTTTGCTTTTTAGTAGCGGTATAATTGTAACTTTTGTGAAATCATCTGGTACAAAGTTATGCACAAACATACAATTAAATAAAATCATTAATAGCCCATGAAGTCTAGTATCTGAAAATTTAAAATGTTCCACATATAAAAAATCTGATCCTGGACATTTACCACCTTTTTGTCTTGTTATTGCATTTTGGATCTCAGATAATGTGATTACCTCAATATAAGCAGAAGGGGTATTCAATGCTGAAGTAACACGCTTCTTATTTGAATCGTTTTTAACGCTATTGAGTAAGTCCTCAAAATGATTTTTCCACATGTTGCATATATTATTTTGACCATGGTTCCCATCAATGCAGATTGGTAGTTTATTGGAAGTTGTCGTAGTACTTTGTTTAACTTGCTTCCAGAATTCACGTTGGTCGACATTTTCAGATTTTTGTGCTAGTGAGTCTGCTCTATGTTTTACTTGATCTTTCTTGCATAATCTAAGAGCATACTTAAATTGTGCCCTTGTTTGATGCATTCGGTTACTTAATTGTCCATGACAAGGTTTACCGTTATCACGCCACATTAGGTAAGCATTTTGTGCAGAGTCGTGTAGTTCTTTGACACAGTCATTCCAGCCTGGTATAACCCGGTGGCCACGTTTGGATTTTCTAGTCAATCTATTACCGGATTTCGATAAAGCTTTTACTATATCAGCGTATAAACCATTTATCTGTTTCATATGCACCTGATTAGTGCAACCATGGTCATTACAGATCGCAACACCATGTGGGATCTCAATCTTGTTTAATAAAAATGCAGATGTCTGAGTATAATTCAGTTTTTCGTCAGAAGTAAGGTCTGACCAATTAATGTTGTATTTCAAGTTTAAGAGTTCATTGTGGCAAGAATCAAATCTAGGAAGTAGATCAGTCTTGATAGTCATTAAAGTAGGGCGATGGTCGGACCCTACTAGGGTGTATATTATTCTCATATCACTTATAGCAGAATGAGCAGATTGTGTAGAGACACAATGATCCAACCAAGACACTGTATTGTGTGAATCACTGATGTAAGTAAAATTTTTTGTGTTGTCAACTATTAGTTTTAAGTCCGATATGATATAACCATATTCATCACAAAATAGGCGAAGTTCATCTCCAAAGGGAGTGGATTTGAGCGTATTAGCATTCCAATCTCCTATTACATAAGCATTTATTGTATTAGCATTTTCTACAATAGAATTAATTTTGCCCAAATAATCTACAAATTCCCCCAAATTTTCCGCTAGATCACATGGTAAATAGATATTGACAAAAAGCAAGGAGGAATCCCTTGTATTGATAGTAATACCTATTAATCTGGGATCATCGAGGTGTTGTACTTGTATAATACTTGCAAGAGATCTACGGTATAGTACCCCGACACCTCTGTAAGGTCTACCTGTATGAATATCATTAGAAGATTCAATCGGTGATACCCCTGATCCATAGAACTCGTCGTGTACGGATGAGAGGCAGTCTAACTCACTGTCGAGAAGCCACAATTCTTGTAAGAAACAAATATCGGAAATATCACATAAAGTTCTTACATTTTGTATATTTCTTGTTAATGAACAACAGTTGTAAAAAGAAATGCATAAAGTGTGTGTGTGTGTGTGTGTGTGTGTGTGATTTAGATTTTTAACGTAGCTTTAACAATTTTTCAGTCATATCGCTACGATGTCTGCAGTGTGACAGTTTATAGTGATGTCTAGCACTGGGGCATCATGCCGCAGACATGTGGCATGATGTCCAACCCAGTCACATTATCCACCTGACTGGGCCAAGCCAGTCCCTAACACTAACCTCTCGCCAATGCTGAACGTCAAGCGAGGCAGCTGTTAGTACCATTTTTTAAAGTCTTTGGTATGACTCGGCCGGGGTTCGAACCCGCGACCTCCCGCATCCGAGGCGGACGCTCTAACCACTAGGCCACCGGAGCGGTCCATAAAGTGTCCATTGTGTATGTTTGAGTCCAATTTGTGGATATCATAGTTCAACTCCGACTTTGATAGTAGTCTGTAACTAATGCATTTCTTGGCCACACATCCACGTTCATCATTGCATTGTGCGTAGGGTTATCACATGTGATTTTGAAGCTGGCATAGGTATTAAATTTCGTTTGTAGTTTTTCCACCTGGGTTGGTTTAACTCCAGAGTAATGTTCAATATGTGAGGAAATGTCAGATTCCTGGGTTTCAGGGGCAAGTCTTGTCACGAATATGCATCTCTGTCGCATTGGACGCACTGTACGCAATTTTGAGGACGCTGCCTTTCCTATAATAACACTTCCACGCCTTCTTGGAAACTGGTGTGTGGATTGGATGTTTGTAAACTTATTAGGCCGTCATTGATGCAGATTTGTGCGTGATGTTTTGCGTGGAAATGCTGCCATACAGAGGTCGTTGTTCCGCAGAGAACTTGCTACTCTAGCAAAAGTTTTATCGTTTTCCATATCGTCATCTTGGGCGCTGGTGTCTTCTGAAAATGCGACCATTTTTAATGCAGTTGTGCTTTGGTTTAATTCACCGTCATCTGATTTACTATTATCATGGATTTCTGCTGTTGTATCCCATAAGGCAGAGCAGGTCTTTGTTGCACTAATCCGAGTCTTGTTGCTGTTTGAGTCCGTGCATTGCATATCTTCGTGTGTGCTACTAGTAACGGTTCTTTCCGTTGAACGACTGGATTCAGGGATATTCCTCGTTGACCTACATGGTTGACTAATCAGCTCATGATTTGTTGTACTGTAGCCTCGTTTTGCAGATGAATTCTCATTGAGAACAATGTCAGACTGAACTGTGTTCGAGTTAACATGGGGTGGCAAAGTACGTTTGACTGTCGAACACAGCTGGGTCTGTTCACATAAACGCTGCATTGCACATAACATCTCCGCTTGGACCGTCTTAAGTATGTCCACTGAAAGTCTTAAATTTTCCATGTCCTTCAATAAAACTGACATGTCCACATAATTGTAAGAGACAGGTGGCAACTTTGATAGATCCAATGCACAAAAACTTGGTATGCCATTTGGGTCTGTGGACAGGAATAGATTCAAAATATCTTTCATATTATTTAAAGATTTATCCGTACCCTTCCTCTTTATCATTCTCTTATCTGTTTGTACCACTGAAAACAGGGTCCATTTTGCTTCCTCAATGTCACTGTCGCAATATGTGTCCACACACAGTTTCACTATATAATCATATGACAATGTGTTTGTTTTGTTTTGTACAAAACAAAGCAGTTCACTCACGATTATTGACGGGCTATCAACGAACCGCTGTCGTTGGTAATCTGCCGCCATACTTATAGGGCTTTTCGTCACCCTAGGAAATCTTTTCAGCTCACATTTCTTACAGAGGAATAAATCTCCCTGACATAAATGACCAGTAGAGGTTCCACAATCTTCACACTGCATGTCTGAGTTAAAATGTCAGTGGATAGGTCAAGAAAGCAACTAAAACTATTTAAAACATTAGCACAGCTATTCGACAACAGTATTATAGCTCCGCCATCTTGAATGGGATCATAATATACAAATATATCAGTGATATTTTCTTTTTTACTTCTGATGGACCAGTTAGACCTCTACTGGTGTGATGTGCTGTATTCTTATGAAATCAGTCAGGCTTGTAACTGAATGATCAGATGCCTATTTAGAAATGTTTTAACTCGAGAGAGAGTCGGTGAAAAACAAAAATGAGTTAAATCAAATTTTTATTGACCATGAACTCATCTTTTATTTTTAGTACACTATGATATATGGACTTAAAGAGAAAGAAAGTAGGGGTGGAGGGTCACTTTAGATGTAGCTGCTGTATTTTCCACAAAGATACTTAGCATCATGTAGATTGGTACAAGGAGGGGAGCTAACCTGAGCAGGACTAGAGCTGAGTTGTTGAAGAATTATGTATCTCATCACATGTGCTGGGATTGTTATGAGTATCAGTTGAATGAAATATTTAGCTTTCATAAGTTGCCACAGAAATTTAATTAGCTGATGCTGTGAGAAGACAATGAAAGTTTGGGGAAGCTTTGTACACCACCACCACCCCAGGTAAAATGTATGTTACATACTGTTACAATACATCTTTCACATACACTTGTACACAATAATGCACAATCACAATAATTTTATCTTCTCAAGTCTTCTAAAACTTCTAAGCATTCCATTGCCATCATTTTTAGCATAGTTGTTTGTCATTTTACAACACATAAGTTTATGGTTTCCAGGTGTAAAATGATAATAATTGTCAAGGATACAATTATACTGGATAAATTTGACTTTTAAAACTGCATCACATTACTATGTTACTTGTATATTTCTTTCACTTTTCTTTATATTTGACAAAATTGAGTACATTAGTTGTAAGTTTGGATGTAGTACAATTATCTTACTTCTATTAGGCACTAACATGGGTGAAATATATGAAAAAATCAAGTGTAAGTTATATTGTATTTTTGAGAAAAGTTTCATTGAAATAAAATGACTGTCATTCTTAGTGCAAATGACCTTCTAGAATTGGCCAATTCACACATTTGTTTTGTCATCCTGCCGAGAGCAAAATGGGAGTTTCATTGAACTAAAATGACTGTCATTCTTAGTGCAAATGACCTTCTAGAATTGGCCAATTCACACATTTGTTTTGTCATCCTGCCAAAAGCAAAATGGGAGTTTCATTGAACTAAAATGACTGTCATTCTTAGTGCAAATGACCTTCTAGAATTGGCCAATTCACACATTTGTTTTGTCATCCTGCCAAAAGCAAAATGGGCTGAACTCAGTTAAACTTTTATTTTTTGTCAATGCTTAAATTCTGCTTTTTTTAATACTGTAACATTTTTCGTGGCCAGCAGGAAAGAATCATATAATACTGATGATTTTGTTATGGACTACACTAGGGTGCAATATAGATTAAGCAGACTGGTCCAATAAGTTAAGAGATGCCTAAAGTATTTTGCTTATTTTGTAATTTATTGTAGTATTATGGCACATTATAACTCATGTGTGCATTAGCATATTAAATGGAATTTTACATACAGAAATCACCATCATTATAGGATTCAGTGAATGACATGTTCACTTTGTAATTGATTAAGTAACAATTTACACATTGATAAATACCCAGCCATTTAATCTGCATAATTCCAGTTATTTTCCTCTTGGTCATCAGGTCAGCAGATTTTGTCAGTAAAGCATTCACTTTTAGCTAGTTCGTAGCTTTCTGTCATTTGCCTCTTCACGGTGTCAGAATACATCACCACATCATCACTAGCCAAAAGTCGTCAACTCTTTATGCAGTATTATAGGGTAGACTGTCATGCCAGTAATCTATGGAACTTGGTATGGTCAGTTTTGTAAAACAGTTTGCATTGTTGTTGTTTAAACCAGGCTTTTCCTTTTTCCAACATTATGCTTGAGTGTGGCATGTGTTTTTTACTATTTATTGTTCTTGTTTCTATGCATTTTGATCTTTCAAAAGCTAAATCTTAACCATTTTGAGTGAGCTCCCTTGCTCATCATATGACCCTGACCTTTGATAACAGCTGGTACAACATACTGTTGAAGAAAAATGCAATAATTTCTGAAGATTGCCTTGTAAAGCTTGCTATATGCTTTCTTTGGCAAAAGGGGTTGGCGTTGGAGTCCTGGATGATCTGTGCGATTACATTGTTTTAACTTTTAAAGGGCAATTGTAATCTGGGGTTTGTAAAATTTTATCAGAAATCATATGGGGTGCATGGATTGGGGCTTGTTGTTATTATTATGGTTTAAGGTGTTGGTATACACAAAACTTCACATACAGTGACATGGAAATGAGGAATCAAAAGCATTAGGGAACCAAAAGTAGTCTACAGAATTTTCAGATGTGTAAAACATTCCAGATCTGCATCATATGACTGTTTATATCCAATCAGTTTGCAGAACCCTCAGTCAATTCATAACAGTTGCAATTATAAGCATGTAAAACAAGCTCCATCATAAATGTGTGATTTTACATAAAGCATGCCCCATTATAAACATGCACATGATTTGGCATAAAGTAAGTTTCTTTATAAACCAGGGGTGATCAAATTGTTGTTTCATCTACTTGTCCAAGACAAGTGGTTTCAGGAAATCTACTTGTCCTACATACCTTTCACTTGTCCAAAAATTGTAATCTCTTGCCTAGATTCAATGAAATGTGTGCATTTTAATCCATAGAAAAAAAACTAAAGAAATAATCTACAACATATTTATTTCATCAAAGGGTTTAAATATTTTTCTTTTTTTATTTTCACTATTTCTTGCACTGATTCGTTAGCATCAGTACTTTAGTTATTCTAACAGATGCCTCTGGGGAGGTGCAGTATCCAAATGGGGTGTGTTGAATACCATATATCACCGTTTGACTGAAAATGTTTATAAATTAAGTTATTTTGATTTTTCAAACAGTTGTTGGATTTCTCTTGCTGTTTTAATTATTTGGACATACCATAATGGATATATAGAGGGATCTCAAAGCCTCTATAAGAAAGGAATGTTTTTGTTGAAAAACAGTGGGTATTCATTAGAAGGTGTGCTTCTATTAGAATAACCATGGTATTTTCATCGACAAGAATGAAAAGGAATATACTGGAATTCAGGCTTTCCCTGACTTATTTTTTTCAAGACTTGATTCATTAACAGAATAAAGCCTATTGCCAGAAGATGGTGTTCCTTATTGGGCTTGGCTGTTATGCTGACCATAGTCATGCATATACAAGGCTTTATGAAGTCCAAAACTGTATAGAGACTTGCTTGATTGAATCATGAACCTGTCAGTTCCATTGAGAAATAAACTGGTACAATTTGAACCCATGCCAGGTTTAGATATTGTTTGCAATAACTGCAAAACATGTTCCTTGCAAGTCTGTATATTTAGTTCATTGATAATTATCAGCACAGTATAGCTGTCATCATAGTAGACAGGATGTAGTACATGTCAGTTTTGGAGAATACTTTAGACTCATACCATGTTTTATCGCTACACCTTCACATTAATGTTCTTTGTCACCATGTTGATAATTTTGTAACTTGTTTGTGTCTTGAACCACAAACAAGTTTTTAATTCTTTAAAAAACATGAAAAAAAACCCTTCAAAATTTAAAACTGTATTTCACTTCTAACCATGTTAATAATCATACTTGATTTGTTTTATTTAAAGTATTTTGATTGGCTGATAATTTGGTTGCATAACTCAACATGTACTAAGCAATAACAGCATTCATACACATTTGACAGTTACCAGTGACACTTACTGTTGTATCACAGGATGTGACTACATATACAAGAGAGGTAGAGTCTAGCATTCAGGATTCCTGAAAGACATGAATATCCAGATATAAGTAGATAAAGAGACTAAAGTATAGATATCAATGCTTGGCTGACTTGTTTCTAAATAGATTTAAGTGGATAAAGTGAATAAAGTATAGATATCAGTGCTTGGCTGACTTGTTTCTAAATAGATTTAAGTAGATAAAGTGAATAAAGTATAGATATCAATGCTTGGCTGACTTGTTTCTAAATAGATACAAGTAGATAAAGTGACTAAAGTATAGATATCAGTGCTTGGCTGACCTGTTTCTAAATAGCTACATGTAGATAAAGTGACTAAAGTATAGATATTGCTTGGCTGACTTGTTTATAAATAGATTCAAGTAGTTAAAGTGAATAAAGTATAGATATCAGTGCTTGGCTGACTTGTTTCTAAATATATATAAGTAGATAAAGTGTCTAAAGTATAGATATCAATGCTTGGCTGACTTGTTTCTAAATAGATATAAGTTGATAAAGTGACTAAAGTATAGATATCAGTGCTTGGCTGACTTGTTTCTAAATAGATATAAGTAGATAAAGTGACTAAAGTATAGATATCAATGCTTGGCTGACTTGTTTCTAAATAGATTTAAGTAGATAAAGTGTCTAAAGTATAGATATCAATGCTTGGCTGATTTGTTTCTAAATAGATATAAGTAGATAAAGTGACTAAAGTATAGATATCAATGCTTGGCTGACTTGTTTCTAAATAGATATAAGTAGATAAAGTGACCAAAGTATAGATATCAATGCTTGGCTGACTTGTTTCTAAATAGATATAAGTAGATAAAGAGACCTAAGTATAGATATCAATGCTTGGCTGACTTGTTTCTAAATAGATATAAGTAGATAAAGTGACTAAAGTATAGATATCAATGCTTGGCTGACTTGTTTCTAAATAGATATAAGTAGATAAAGTGTCTAAAGTATAGATATCAATGCTGACTTGTTTCTAAATAGGAAAAGAGCATTTGTTGAGGACTAGCACTTTGGGAAAGCATGATTACCTGATGTTGAAAATGAAGAGTCCATGATGTGAGGCTATGGGATTTTTATCAGCCCAGTATACATATATGTAATTTTGCTTAAAGCAAGCTCCATTAAAAACATGAATGTGATCTTGCATAAAGCAAGCCCCATAAAAAACATACATGTGATTTTGCATAAAGCAAGCCCCATTAAAAACATGCATGTGATTTTGCATAAAGCAAATGCCATTAAAAACATGTATGTGATTTTGCATAAAGCAAGCCCCATTAAAAACATACATGTGATTTTGCATAAAGCAAGCCCATTAAAAACATGCATGTGATTTTGCATAAAGCAAATGCCATTAAAAACTTGTATGTGACTGTGCATAAAGAAAGCCCCATTAAAAACATGCATGTGATTTTGCATAAAGCAAGCCCCATTAAAAACATGTATTTGATTTTGCATAAAGCAAGCCCCATTAAAAACATATATGTGATTTTACATAAAGCAAGCTCCATTAAAAATATGTATGTGATTTTGCATAAAGCAAGCCCCATTAAAAACATACATGTGATTTTGCATAAAGCAAGCCCCATTAAAAACATACATGTGATTTTGCATAAAGCAAACGCCATTAAAAACATGTATGTGATATCGCATAAAGCAAGCCCCATTAAAAACATACATGTGATTTTACATAAAGCAAGCCCCATTGAAAACATACATGTGATTTTGAATAAATTAAGCCCCATTCTATATAGTTATTATACATAATATATTTCTGAAAGAGGGACATTTATGAGGTAAAGTTATTTGCATTTCCAGCATGTACAGTTGAGAGAATGTTGACAAACCTCTAGGCTACTTTCATGTACCATGACTGAAATTTCTTTACATGTGGTAGTTGTTGAAATCATGCACCATTTAAAGCTGACAGCTGATCAAAGTGGCTGCTTCCATGTGTTCAAAAAATGAGCTTGAACTAGTACAAATTACATTAACTTGAGCAGTTTCTAAAATAGGGAAGATGAATGTTTTGCGGAAGAGGCACATTTTCCTTCCATGTATTTAATTGACCAATCACCTTGGCTGTGACAGATAAGTCACATGGTCCTTCCATGTATTTAATTGACCAATCATCTGGGCTGTGACAGAAGAGTCACACAGTCCTTTCCATGTATTTAATTGACCAATCATCTGGGCTGTGACAGAAGAGTCGCACAGTCCTTTCCATGTATTTAATTGACCAATCATCTGGGCTGTGACAGAAGAGTCACACAGTCCTTTCCATGTATTTAATTGACTAATCACCTGGGCTGTGACAGAAGAGTCACACAGTCCTTTCCATGTATTTAATTGACAAATCATCTGGGCTGTGACAGATAAGTCACACAGTCCTTCTAAGTATTTAATTGACCAATCACCTGGGCTGTAATAGATAAATCTGGGTCTTGCAAGTTATCCATTCCTTTAAATAAGACAGCAGCCTCTCACTGCAGCCTGCTTTGAAAACATTTAAAAAGAGCCACCTCCTCCTGATCACTCTGTGGGACATTAAAGAGAGCTACCTCCTCCTGATCACTCTTTGGGACATTAAAAAGAGCTATCTCCTCCTGATCACTCTATGGGACATTTAAAAGAGCTACCACCTCCTCATCAATCAATGGGACATTAAAAAAGAGCTACCTCTTCCTAATCACTCTATGGGATGTTAAAAAGAGCTATCACCTCCTGATTATATAATTCATACTGGGTAATTATTTTCTAATTCATACTGGGCAATTGTTATTTAATTCATACTGGATAATTGTTACCTAATTAATACTGGGTGATTGTTATCTAATTTATACTGGGTAATTGTTTTCTAATTCTTACTGGGTAATTGTTATTTAATTCATATGGATAATTGTTATTTAATTCATACTGGATAATTGTTACCTAATTCATACTGGGTGATTGTTATCTAATTTATACTGGGTAATTGTTTTCTAATTCATACTGGATAATTGTTATTTAATTCATACTGGATAATTGTTACCTAATTCATACTGGGTGATTGTTATCTAATTTATACTGGGTAATTGTTTTCTAATTCATACTGGATAATTGTTATTTAATTCATACTGGATAATTGTTACCTAATTCATACTGGGTAATTGTTTTCTAATTCATGCTGGATAATTGTTATTTAATTCATACTGGATAATTGTTACCTAATTCATACTGGGCAATTGTTATTTAATTCATACTGGATAATTGTTTTCTAGTTCTTACTGGGTAATTGTTTTCTAGTTCTTACTGGGTAATTGTTATTTAATTCATACTGGATAATTGTTATTTAATTCATACTGGATAATTGTTACCTAATTCATACTGGGTGATTGTTATCTAATTCATACTGGGTAATTGTTTTCTAATTCATACTGGGTAATTGTTATTTAATTCATACTGGATAATTGTTACCTAATTCATACTGGGTAATTGTTTTCTAATTCATACTGGATAATTGTTACCTAATTCATGCTGGGTAATTGTTTTCTAATTCTTACTGGGTAATTGTTTTCTAACTCTTACTGGATAATTGTTATTTAATTCATACTGGATAATTGTTACCTAATTCATACTGGGTGATTGTTATCTAATTTATACTGGGTAATTGTTTTCTAATTCATACTGGGTAATTGTTATTTAATTCATTCCAGGTAATTGTTACCTAATTCATACTGGGTAATTGTTACTTAATTCATACTGGGTAATTTTTATCTAATTCATACTGGGTAATTTTTATCTAATTCATACTGAGTCATTATTATCTAATTCATACTGGGTGATTGTCAAGCACTTTATATATTTACAACAGTCTTTAAGAACACTGAAAACTTAATTGCAATATTAATTATAGAAGGAGTTACGCTTCCTTGTGTGCAAAAGAAAGTTGGTCTCTTCTATGAATCAGCTCTCCACATTAATGCTAAGTGTTAGCTATAAATAACTTACCTGATCAAGCTAATTAATGCAATAGGACTTAAACCTCATTGATAAAAAATGCATGGAAGTTAATGTCAGTGCAATCTTTTGCAGTGACATAAACATTATTGCTTGATATTATTTTTTTTTTCCTTTTTATTTTTAATGATAAATTGACAAAATTATTCACCTCCAAATATGAATCATTGTTATCAAACTACAGAATATGATTTCTACAAAAATTAAATTAATCATTTTATCTTAAAAGAAGCCATTATCGTCCCCAAGCTGTAAGTTATGGTTGAGTATGGACTATATCTTTTACATATCAGTGATAATATAATGTAATTTTTCTGTGATGGGTGGATTGTTCAGCATTCCCTTTTTCTTTTTCCTAAATATTAGCCCATTTTAAGCTGATGATAAACATATCACCCCCACCTGCTGCCCCCCCCCAACTAAAAATTACAGTATGGATTTCATGGCCTTATAGTACAATTTGATACATTTATATATTGTCAGCATCTGCTTGCAGTGTGGTTTAATTTTATTTGCAGTATAGAGGAAACGTGTATGTCCAGTTTGATACAATTCAGTGTAGTTTAATATCATAAATATAAGACTGCCAAATTTGGAACATTTCAGCATCCTTGTATAATCATGCAAAGGTATACAGAGATAAAATGCTGACTGATCTTTAAGAAATTTATAGTTCATTTCAATTTGGACAAAATCTAGCAACTTTGTATATGCATGAAATCCCCTTACACCTATAGCAATCTTTGGATTTATGTACCGATTCTGTTTAGATTTATTTTCTTCTTTCTGTATGTTTCAGACTACAGTGTTCTTCATGAGAGAAATCATGCAGGGTTGAAGACAGTGGAATGTCTACGGATGAATAATAATAAAATCTCAAGGTATTTATATAAGGGATGTCAAGCATAGATACTCTTTGGAATAAAACTAAATATGGTTTGCTTTTCCATTATGATGACAGACTTTGCTTTATCACTGTTTTGCTGTGTATGACCGGCATCATTTCTTACCTTATTTTCTTATTTTCAAGAGGGGGTGCACATTTTATGGAACTTAAAAAAGTTCTTTTGCTGGGTTGACCTGACATAAAGGGTGAAGGCATTATAACTGCCTACATGTGTCACATTGTTTGTTATACAATGAGCAGTGTCTGACTGTTTAATTGAATCGGGGTGGTGTTTGTAAAGGTAATCTGTGCTGGCTAAAGCTTTGATATACCAAACATAATTAGGATTCATTGTCTTGGTAAATATCATTAGATAAAATCATGGCAGCATGTCTGAAGTGAAAACACTGGAGATGCAGCTGGAGGAGAAAGTTTAAAAGCTGAAGAGCAGTGGTTAACATCTGGGTCCAGTTAAAATGACTGAGTTTTTTTAATCAATATAAATTTTACTTTTTTGTTTCATTACATTCATTTCTTTCTGTATTGTTTTTTTTTTATTTGTTTCTTATCTTTAAATTAGTAACTAAATTAGAACACTTGATACTGTGAGTATTCATTGAAAACTGAAAACTGGCCATTGAAAAGCCACTGAATTTCAGTTCTTCTGATGTGCATTTACCCTATGTATGTTATATGGCAGAACTAAGTTTTTCCCCTCAATCTAAATCAAAAATGAAGCTGCATGTTGCACATTAATACAAGATATATACACTAGAATATGGTCAAGCTGCGAATGCAAATTAACTTGATCACACCAGTATTATTATAAAGGTAACTGAAACAAAGATTATCATATGAGTTTTTAGAGCATTCTTTTTTTTGACAAAGTTTGTTTCTTCATAATAATTATTAAAAGTCTGCATGGATTGAAATCACATTTGGTATACTTGGTATACAGTTTTACAAGAAGAACTAGGTCCAGTTTGATTTTCACTATATTTAGACATAATTTATGGGAGTTAATAGCCCCTATAATTTTCACTATATTTAGACATAATTTATGGGAGTTAATAGCCCCTATATTTTTCACTATATTTAGACATAATTTATGGGAGTTAATAGCCCCTATAATTTTCACTATATTTAGACATAATTTATGGGAGTTAATAGCCCCTATATAAACATTGCCTTCATACTGGTAAGAGCATCTGTGACATATCTATCCATATCTAGTTTATGATCAATATCTTGAGATCATTTGCTCCCTTTTTTTATATCCCAGCTTGGACTATATACTGTATATACTCACTTATTCAAACTACAGACAGTACTGACCCAGATCTGCCATTGCATAATGTGCAGCTTGTTAGGAGTCGAGATCTGCCATTGCATAATGTGCAGTTTGTTAGGAGTCCAGATCTGTCATTGCATAATGTGTAGTTTGTTAGGAGTCCAGATCTGCCATTGCATAATGTGCAGTTTGTTAGGAGTCCAGATCTGCCATTGCATAATGTGCAGTTTGTTAGGAGTCCAGATCTGCCATTGCATAAATATGCAGTTTGTTAGGAGTCCAGATCTGCCATTGCATAATGTGCAGATTGTTAGGAGTCCAGATCTGCCATTGCATAAAGTGCAGTTTGTTAGGAGTCCAGATCTGCCATTGCATAATGTGCAGTTTGTTAGGAGTCCAGATCTGCCATTGCATAATGTGCAGTTTGTTAGGAGTCCAGATCTGCCATTGAATAATGTCCAGGTCCTTAGGAGTAACCTGTAGATCAGGGGTTGGCAACCTATTTTACATAGTGTGCCACTTTTTCTGGATTATTAATTACAAAATGAACAAACGCATGCCACCAGTAAGAGAGTAACACTGTTAAAATCGAGATTTTTGGCTGCCTTTTGCGTGCCACACAAAATCTCTTGACGTGCCACCTTGTGGCATGCATGCCATTGATTGCTGACCCCCTGCTTTAGATCAAATAACATATACAGTGGGGTCCTGGCTTACGAACGCCCTGGGTTACGAACGATCCGGGTTACGAATGCCTGGCCGGCCAAGAAAAATTACTCAGGTTACGAACGGTGACTAGGGTTACAAACCGAACCGCCATTCGCTTGCGAGCAAAATTTCAAACACGCGAGCTCACATATGGCTGCCTCTACTAAAATAGAGTGAAAAAAGGAGTCTGTGGTGTTTTTGTGTTTATTTTTGTGTCATGTTTGCATCGTTTTTGTGGGTTTTGAGTGTGTTTGTGTGTTTTATTGCTATATATGTATTGTGTTTTTTCACCTTTTTTAAATGTAGCAGCGATTTTCGGCGATTTTTTTTGGCTCGGGAACGGATTAAAAATTTAACAATGGGATGCTATGCGAAAACGCGTTCCAGGTTATGAACACCCCGGGTTACGAACGCCGTCCTGGAACCGATTAGGTTCGTAAGCAGGGGCCCCACTGTACCTTGATCTGCTGGTACATTATGCAATGGCAGATCAGCGTCTGTGCTTTTTGTAATTGGATCCAACTTATAAGTGAGTATATCTGGTACATTATGCAATGGCAGATCAGGGTCTGTGCTTTTTGTAATTGGATCCAACTTAAAAGTGAGTATATTTGGTACATTGAAACCTACTGCAATGTACACCTCTATATAAAAGAAAGTTTCTGTGTTGCTATTAAAAGACATTTTACTGGCATATTTCACTTTTATATAAAGAATATCAGCCAACAGAGGGTGATACCCTGAGTGGCCTTTATAGACAGGATTGACATTACTGCTAAGGTACCATAAGTTATAGCCTTCTGACTGTCCATTGGGATGTACTGTTTATCATTTTCATTTATAAACCTTAGAAAGCCTATTTTGAGCACTTTTAGGTGTTTCATTTAGATTTATATTCATCACAGCATTGTTGCCAAACATTTGCAGTGTGCTACTATACTGTTTTATTATTTTGTTTCATGCCATCTAATTATCTTGGCAATATAGTCATGTGAGTTTATGGTATGGTCCTTTGTTGCATGTTGTGCATTGTCCATTCACAATGGCTATTTACAATGTCTTTTCAAACCCTGCTGGACAGAATTTGACCAAATTTGATAAAAGCATGCTGGTGTGAATAAGTTTCAGATCTATTTAAATGTGACATCAGATATGGTTGCCACTATTTCAGATTTGACCAATATTAATACAAAATGAAATATCTTAAAACAACTTCTCAAAATATTCCAATCAACATAATCTAACCAGATTTGATGGATTTTTCATCCTAGCATAAAGTATTTTTAGTTATTGTACAAATGACTGCAATATGCTGTAAAATATGTCAGCATCACTCTAACCCAGAACTGTAGATGCCTTCTTTCAGAAACAGCTAATTTACCTTTTAAGAACTATTCTGGCTTGAGGAGTTTTCAAATTTATGGAAATGATACTGATTCACTTTTAAATATGTCCAACATTACGAAAAGTTGACATTCTTTCAAAAACTTGAAAACCTCTCAAAAGAATTTGACCATATTTTACACAAACCATTCTGGAATGAAGAATTTTAAGTTTAAACAAATGCAGCCAATCCATAGTCAAAGATGATTGCTGTTAAGAACTTAAGTAACTTCTTCTAAAAAGCTGCTCAACAGAATTTTTCCAAATTTGACAGACTGCATACTGGCTTGATGGCCTTTCAGAAATTTTATAAATAATGCCAAGCCATCATCAGGTATGACCACCAATGATAAAAGTAATAATGTAAACAGCTTTATCTTTTAAAGGACATATTTGACCAAATTGGATCAGTTTTGACAGAAAGCATCATGACATTGAGGCCTTTTAAAATTGGACAAATGTGCTGATGTTCCATGGAATATGGATAAAGATACCAAAGAGCTGTTTTTGTAACATATGCAGGCAACAGCATCAGAAATTTTTACAGGTAGAATCCTACTGACCCAAATTCTTGGCCAACTTCATTTTCATTTGACTGTTAGATATCAGCCAGGTGAGTGATCTCAGGCTCACATGACCTTCTTGTTTTCAGTTGGTCTGAGATATGGAAGCTTCGATCTTTGCCCAATCTGCACACCCTTATCCTGTCTGGCAACCCGCTTAGGGATGTCTTTTGTGGGAAAACAGAAAGCAGCCAAAACATTGACAATGTTCAAGTCAACTTAGATGAAAACAGGAATGAAACACTCACAGATTGCTCTTCAATTCTTGAGGAACTTATCCTTCAGGTTGCAGAAGGCACAATAAAACTTAGTGCTGATGAGACTGGTGTCATGCAGGAAAGAAATAATATGTACAATTGGTGCAGAAATCTTGTAGAAGAAATTTTGGCAGACATTGTTCAGGACTTCCCTTCATCAAGATGTCAGTGTCAAACAGTCAGCAGCAAAAAGGTCCATGATGAGAAAGAATTCAATGTTGATAGTCAGGAACCTGAAGATTTCATAGCATCTAGTAATAATCTTGGTGATCAACATTTTCATGACAACCAAGATTACCACAGAGATGAGACAACTTGTTACAGTCAATATGATGAAACCAGTTGTTATACAATTAATGCATTGTCCACTCCAGTTGATATACCAGAAAGATCCATTTGCAATAAAGAAAATGATAATACAACAAATGAGCAGAAAATTGAATCTAGTATCTCAAATAAAATCATACTAGATATGAACTATGTGATCTCAAAACCAGACTGTGATAGTGGGATCTCTGTGGAGAACAGGTTTCTTGCATGTGAACAGTGTGAAGTCGAGAAAAGGCCACAGATGGATGCTGGTCAGAAATTCTCAAATAACTGCACCTGCAAGATGGACACAGCTAGTAAGATCAAACAAGAGAAATGTGAGACAGCTGATAACCCAGAGAGAGACATGAATTTGAAACAGGCATTTGAAAAACTTGAGACATTATGTGTCAGTGAGACAAAGCTACACCACTGGGACCACCTGAAATCTTTAAGTGAATTCCCAAAGCTCAAGTCAGTCAGGATTAAGGTAATTTAACATGACAGTTTTGTGTGACCTTTGCGTAGTGTGATATGCATGCTCTTGCTTTTAACCTATGCCATTCAGGCATGTACAAGAGAGTGTGTCGTTCAGGCATGTGTAAGATAGTGTGTCATTCAGTAATGTACAAGAGAGTGTGTCATTCAGGCACGTGCAAGAAAGTGTCATTCAAGCATGTATAAGATATTTATCATTCAGGCATATGCAAGAGAGTGTGTCATTCAGGCGTGTAAAAAAAAGTGTCATTCAGGCATGTACAAGACAAAGTGTCATTCAGGCATGTGCAAGAGAGTGTGTCATTCAGGCACGTATAAGAGACTGTCATCCAGTCATGTACAAGACAGAGTGTCATTCAGGCTTGTGCAAGAGAGTGTATCATTCAGGAATGATAAAGAAAGTGTCATTCAGGCATGTCCAAGAGAGTGTATCATTCAGGCATGTACAAGAGAGTGTGACATTCAGGCATGTACAAGAGAGTTTGTCATTCAGGCATGTACAAAACAGAGTGTCATGCAGGCATGTACAAGAGAGTGTGTCATTCAGGCATGTGCAAGAGAGTGTGCTATTCAGGCATGTACAAGAGACTGTGTATCATTCAGGGCATGTGCAAGAGAGTGTGTCATTCAGGCATATTCAAGAGAGTGTGTCATTCAGACATGTAAAAAAAAAGAATGTGTCATTCAGGCATGTACAAGACAGAGTGTCATTCAGGCATGTACAAGAGAGTGTGTTATTCAGGCATGTACAAGAGAGTGTGTCATTCAGGCATGTACAAGAGAGTGTCTCATTCAGGCATATACAACATGTACAAGAGAGTGTGTCATTCAGGCATGTACAAAAGAGTGTCTCATTCAGGCATGTGCAAGAGAGTGTGTCATTCAGGCATGTGCAGGACAGTATGTCCTTCAAGTATGTACAAGAGAGTGTGTCATTCAGGCATGTAAAAGAGAGTGTAATTCAGGCATGCACAAGACAGAGTATCATTCAGGCTTGTGCAGGAGAGTGTGTCATTCAAGCATGTACAAGAGAGTGTGTCAGTCAGGCATGTACAGGAGAGTGTGTCATTCAGGCATATAAAAGAAAGTGTCATTCAGGCATGTACAGGACAGAGTGTCATTCAGGCATGTTCGAGAGTGTGTCATTCAAGCATGTGCAAGAAAGTGTGTCATTCAGGCATGTGCAAGAGAGTGTGTCATTCGGGCATGTACAAGAGAGTGTGTCATTCAAACATGTACAAGACAGTGTGTCATTCAGGCATGTGCAAGAGAGTGTCATTCAGGCAAGTAAAAGAAAGTGTCATTCAGGCATATACAAGACAAAGTGTCATTCAGGCATGTGCAAGAGAGTGTGTCATTCAGGCTCGTGCAAGAGAGTATATCATTCAGGCATGTTAAAGAGAGTGTGTCATTCAGGCATGTACAAGAGAGAGTGTCATTTCAGAAAATTCAAGAATAAGTCATTTAGGCATGTACAAAATGAGTGTGTGAACCTATCCACATTAGTGGTTTCTGGACATACTGATGGGAATATTATTGGGGTGGACATACTGTTGGGGAATATGATTGGGGGTGGAGATACTGATGGGAAATGTTATTGGGGTGGACATACTGTTGGGGAATATTATTGGGGTGGACATACTGTTGGGGAATATTATTGGGGTTGGAGATACTGATGGGAAATATTATTGGGGTGGACATACTGATGTGGAATATTATTGGGGTAGACATACTGTTGGGAAATATTATTGTGGTGGACATACTGATGGGAAATATTATTGGGGTGTACATACTGATGTGGAATATTATTGGGGTGGACTACTGTTGGGGAATATTATTGGGGGTGGAGATACTGATGGGAAATAATATTGGAGTGGACATACTGATGTGGAATATTATTGGGGTGGACATACTGTTGGGAAATATTATTGGAGTGGACATACTGATGGGAAATATTATTTGGGGTGGACATACTGTTGGGAAGTTGACACGGGGTCTTCAGATTTAGGATAACCATGTTAACATTTACTTAACATGGACCTTTAAGTACTAATGTTCATTCAATATAGACACTTTTGGGTGTGATCTGGGGATGGGGGAAGCAGCACAGAGTTTTAGGGAGTATGCTAAAATATAACTTAGAAATACATTGTAACATGAAGTTATTCTGTAACAGGATTTGAAAATACCAAAATGAAATGGCTGTCAGGGCTACCAGGAAGAGAACCTGATAACCCAGCTTTATTTCAGCAACCCAGGGAAAAACTTTTGATACGAAACTGTTAGATACAAGACTTCTCATTTACTTTGTTGTGAGTCGTTGATATTTATTCTGCAATGTTACTTTGTGAAATACTTTCTTTTGATCAAAAAATGTTTGCATCAAATCATGATTGCATGTAGTAGCCCACATGACTATCTGAATTCAGATTATTGTAGCCCTCACCAAGCATTATGTTGCCCCTCAACTTCCAGCAAGACTTACTTTCTTCAACATAAAATAGCCCAAACCAAGCAATCTGGGTGCCTCTGAGTTCAAAGCAGGACTGCCTTTATTCAACATACATTAACCCACACCTAGCATTCTGGTTGCTGCTGGGCTCCAAGCAGGATTACCTCTAGTGAACATACAGTAGCCCAACCAAGTGTTCTGGTTGACCCAGGGCTCAAACCAGTACTATCTGTTTTCGGGATATGAATAGAATTTAAATTTTCTGTAGCATTAAATGGCAAACTCATTTTATAGCTACATACATAAGGATACAAACATGACTTACCATGGAGGACGAGTAACATTATCCAAATGAGTATTAAATGGCAAGATTAGTGTATAGCTACAGACATAACGATACACACGTGACTTACTGTGGAGGACAAGTAACATTGTTCAATTGAATATTAAATATAGCATGCCTTTCATTCAGTGTAAATAAAAATTACCATTAAATTGTACACTAATGTAAATACCAAATTATAATTACCAGTAATTAAATTGGTTATAGAATGCAATTTTGTCATTAATTACTTATACACAATTAGTTGTTTTCTTCCTTTTCTGCTTTGTAAAGCATACAAATTTAAACTATGCATTCAACATTCTTGTTGAGTTTGCAGTGAAAACAACTTTAAATGTTTTATCTTTACCATAAATATATATACACTAGCCCACACCAGGCTCCAAAGCTCAAGATTTACCTAGCCCTATTCACTGTTCTGGTCAATAAATTTACTAATAATATTTGATGTTTGTCTACAGAATGTGTTGATTGCCTCAGACCTGTCTCCAGAAGAGACAAGAAAGCTGTTCATTGCAAGGTAGTTGTTTATATTGCTTTAAATTTTTAAAATCACTTTATATTGAGTTTAATGCAAAATCCTGTAGCAAGATATTCATCCCAACACTTTAGCATGTGGGATATTGTGTTGCCTTCAGTCTTTACATTGCATTATTAACTTCTAAACCATCACTTAACTTCATCTTTTCCTGTTGATACTGTAACATTTTTATGAGGGTGAAATGTATTATTGGATCCCTTCCCTTTGATCCCCAGGATGGAAGGTGGTAGAGGAGGGAGATCAGAGGTTAAATATACTGCAGTTTCACTTAATGAGACATTTTCAAATATTATTTGATCAAACTTCTGTTTGCAGTTATAGTTCATAAACACATTAGATATGCAAAAAACTTGATTTATTGCCCTTAATCACTGTTCCAGGGAAGAGATGGCCAGGTAGGGACTAGAGTGAATGTGTTGCCAGTTGTAGTATGTAATATGGGGCTATGCAGTATAAATTAAGCCATACAAGTCACAGCACTTATGGTAATTGTGGTAACTTGGATATCCCAAAAACTAAATTGTGTCATTCAGATGTGATTGATGGGATAGTCCATACATGTACATGTATATTTTATTAAACTGATAGAAATGTAGTCAAATTTGCAACAGTTTTTCAGACTCATATATTTTTTTGTTAATACATTTTTGTAAATTTGTTTATTACGGTATTTACAGCATGCCTAATATTAAGGTTCTAAATGGAAGTGAGGTAACCCTGATGGAAAGAGACAAGGCAGAGAGACATTTTCTTCGCTTTTTCTCAGACAAGGAGGACAAACCAAGCCGCTTTTATGAACTGCAGGAGAAGCATGGTATTGTTCTGACCGTTAAATATCCATTACTTTTACACATGACCTAGGGTCTTGTTCAAAATATATGTAAATATTTGGTTTTTCTTGTTTTGGTTCATTCATCTTCCCTTTAAATTGTCAAAGGTTGTGATCATGGAACCATTAATAAAGTAATCTTGGACACCTTAAAATAAATTCTGATATACTGTAATAATGTGAATCAGAAATTCATATCGTTTGGTATGAATTCAGATTTGCTAAACAGGTCACAACTCAGCAGTAATACAACATATTGCTCTTAGAGGTTTCAGGTGTGCAAAACATATTGTAATCACATAGGGATAGTTTTAGATTGTAGTATGAAATAAATGAAAATTATCCACTTTTGTTTCTCTTTTGAACCATGAAATACAGGTATAAATCTCAGCTTCATACTGGCCAACATTTCATAGCTGCATAAAACATTTTTTGGAACTTGACAAATGCATATAATTGTATAATCTGATCATAAAGTGAATTAACAATTTTATGTAGGTTGCCAATTTTCCTGGATTTTATGGCTTTACTTATAAAAGTTTAAAAGCAGTGTTGTTTTTCATTAAACCCCTAAGCTTTGATACGAAAACAAATGAATTGACAACATGTTAGTATTCAGTATTTCAAGTGGTCTAAGGCGCTCACATTTACGGATCACTGCCATCTCACATCTGTCTGCGTGGGTTCATGTCTCGGGCTTGGCCAATGTGAGTATGTGGGAAAGCTTGCCGGTAGCTTCTCATGGGTCTGTGGTTCTTTCCGGGGTTTTCCTGGGTTCTTCCTCCACCATTTATACTGGCCACCATGTATATCCTATCTTGTGCTGAAAAATGGCATTAAACCCTATAACAACAACAATGACAGCATTAAGTATTGTTGAATTGCAACATAAAAAGTCTTTGTGTATAAATAATTAGCTGCATGGTCAGAACTGTCAAAACATTTTTTGAAAATTAAATGGCCACCCAAAAGTTGACTAAATTTTATCTGTACAAAATTGATGAATTTGAGTACCTGTGATAAATATTTGCCCTGAAATAAAATACAGAACTGTAGATGACTAGGGTGAATCGACATTGACCAAAACAAAATAAAGCATCTTTTACATGGACATGTACAGAGCTTACTCAATATTTTTGGGGGTAACTTTTATACAGGTCATAAAATGGGGGATTGCAGTTATTCTAGGTTTAATGATAAAATGTTTGAAAACCACTTTTTATGTGAAACTTCATTGCTATGAAGGGTTAGTGATAATGTTGTGGGGAGCACTGTAAATTCATAGTGCAGCATCTTTGCAGTTGCATACTGACATTAAACTTCTAAACTTGGTTTATAGAGACTCGTATCAAAGCATCTTCATCTTGAACACCTGATATAAAGTTGATAAAAAGTGGTTTTCATAACTAGATTTTATTTATGGATCATCATTTTGCTTTACATGTCTATTATATTTCTTCATTTTTCTCTACATCAGGAGTCTTGAAGCCCCTAGTTGATATTGACCTTGGAGCTCGATTCCAGGAATGGGCAACCTTGAACTTTGTTTTCCATTCGAAGACTGTATTTACAGAGAAAGTCCATGTGGTTCAGCCAGTAGGCAGACTTAAGCTTTTGATTGCTGAAAGACTATGTTTGTATGCAAGGTAGCATCTATATATAGGCACTTGCTTGGTAAAATCAATCTCTTTCATGTTTCAACATTTGTTAGCTGGTAATTTTTTATAGGTTATACACAAAAGTATTTTGACATTCTCTCCCCTTGGAATAGATTTTTTTTTTCTATATTGGGGCAAAATTGGAACAGTTTGAGAGAAACAGATTTTTGAATTTTGTGCAAATTTATTGCTTACAACATTGATAGAACCTGATGGATATCAGAACATGAAATGTTTCCTACTAAATCATAATCACAGAGGTTTACAATGTTGTTATTTTCCTCCATTAGATTTGTAGATAATATAGTGGTACCCTTGTCTGTTCATCTGTCTGTCTGTAAATCTAAGTAATTATGTGTTTAATTAACTCTGGAGAGCTATTCATTTTTCTTGAGCACATTTCTAGTTTTATATTATTCTACAGCAAGTTATATACTCTTTTATGGCATGTTCCTGATGGATTTTACGTTGGAATAACATTGTTCATTTAGGTGGAGGAAATTAGGGAACCTGGCCTTGAAATCATTCAGAAAAAGCTGTAATGTCTTCTTTTTTTAGTTTCATGTACTAGATGTGTTATTTTGGGGCTATTTTAATTTCTTCAAGTAAAAGAGTTCTTACGTAATTGTCATTTCAGTCTCATACAAGAAAAGTTTGCTTAAAAAGGAAAATGGTACACCCAGCACACATAATGCAAATAGTATCTTTTACTGGCATCTTAACACATTGGTGGTAATATGGTACCAAATAAAGGTAAAGATCAAACAAATAATGAAGAATTGCACAAAAATATTTGAGAAGATGAATCTTTCCAAATAAATGCAAACTTGAAACATGGCAAGATAAAATATAAAATGTAAAGATATTAACATCTGTAAAATATGTATCAAAATGAAAGATAAAGGTAACACAGGTAAAATCCTTTAAACTTGGTTGAGGCCACTAGAACTGTGACTAAAATTATTGGACTGTCTTTGTTAGCTCAGTTGAAGATAAAGGTTGACAATAGTAGAAGAAAGATGTACCCAGCTTGCAGGATGTAAAGAGAACATTATACTTAATAAGAATCTGCTTTTATCAATGGTAACGTGTTACCTTTCCATTTTGGTGATACTTATTGGGGTAGGGGTGATTGACTGAATTGTGAAAGACGGAAGTATTAAAACAGAATGTATGATTTAAAATAAAAATAACAATAATTTGCATAAAATAACTCACCTTACCTGCTTCTTGGACATCCTTCTCAAGTCAGACTTAAGTTGCATAATGCCTACACAGAGACATCAGACACTATATGTTTGCCTGGATAGGGTGAGTGGGGGAGGTCCATTAAGTATCTAAATTGTAAACATTTTAAATGTTTGCAGCTCAGTTTTAGATGTGATATGTGAGTAAAGGAGTTTTAAAGCATTTTATAGATTGATCCAGCACAGTGTCATTACTTTAGCAAAGTACGCCACAAACTCTCGGGTAAGCAGGTGCATTGGACTGGATTGTATTGCATGTGTAAAATTCCATGTGACTGCTTACCAGTCCAGCCAGGTTGTTCCCAAACAGTGCATTGACCTTGGAGGTCACTACTTACTGTCAGTAAAATTAGGTCATAGTGATCTATACACTTTTGTATGTGCACTCACTAAGTTTGATGGTTATGTTCTCATTTCAAATCACTATATACAGAAGGTGCTTGTACATAGAAATGACATACTTGTACATTTCATGCACAGTTGCATATCTTCTTTTTATTTTTTTTTTATTTTTTGTTGTATTTCCATCACGCATGTGCAGCTTCCACAAAGGCACATGCTGGAAGAGCAGATCCACACTGTGATGTAATTAGCAGATAAAACCAGGTTGCTGACCATAGGTACATGTAGCAGAGTTTCCTGGTTTCCATAGTTGCATGTGTAGTTATAAGATTAAACTTTGACACCCACAAAAACTCTACTGTTAAGCTTTTGAGTTATGCACATACAAGGCAAGACAGATCAGCAAGACAGATCATTCCTCAGCATTTCCTGTTGGTTCATATTTATATGTCTCATAGGTGAAGTTTTTTCAGGGGTTTGAGTGGAAGGGGCCATATGTTTGAGTTGGGGAAAAAACTGCATGAAGGAATGTGGATGTCTGTACTCCCATATGCTGGAGTTGTTTGGTAATCCACACTCCCTGACTGGTTATGTTATCATGATTGTTACTTGGCAGAGGGAAAGGATCTGGTTGAAGCATTGATTCAGCTGCATTTTTATCAGTGTGAAGTTTATATTAACCTCCCCACTCCCAGTTAACTGGTGCAGCTGTCTTTTGGGCCATGTGACATCAGCACAACTAGTTTGTGGTGGGCAATGTTTTATTTTTAGCCAATGCATCTAAACCAGTAAAACTACATGGTTTTAGAATTTAATTCAGCTTGGATTCAGCTGTCCCTAATTATAAAAACCACCATAAAATCATTGGGAGGGTTGGCAGAGGTTGATAAACATAATTTGATATTCTGCTTGTGACTGCCAAAATTAGTATGGCTTGAATAACATAGGGTCACCATCACTTCTAATTTAGTTAAGCTTGGACTCAGCTTGTCCTTCCATTCAGCCAGCCAGCCAGCCAGCCCAATTTTCTTTACTTAATATCTCCTGAAACCTTTGAGATATCTTGAAGAAACTATAAGCTTGTCTTGTAATGTGATATCTGTCCTGTACAAATAGTCTGACCAGCTTGTAAATCCATCTGTTCATAATGATTTTGTTGGCTAATATCTCTTGAACTCTGAAATATACAGTTGAAGCCTTCTAGGCTTTCTTCCCATCATAACATTTGTCCTATAAATATAAATTCAGATCAGCATTTTAAGAAATATTTCCATTATTATTACAACTTTTGCAAGTAAATATGGCCTGAACCATTTGATGTGCCTTAATGAAATTTGACATCCATTCATATTAATGCAAGAGTTGGTGCCCCATATAAGATTTGGCTTTGTTTAATACTTTTAGAGTTATCCACCAGTATTTTTTTACACTTTACATCTACTTAGTCAGTTGAAGTGTCTTCATGAAACGTGGCTAGACAGGGTTCTGATACATAATGGACTGTCGGATCAGCATTTTCCCAGTTGACATCGATTTTACCAAACCTTTATTTTCCCAGTTGACATTGATTTTACCAAACCTTTATTTTCCCAGTTGACATCGATTTTACCAAACCTTTATTTTCCCAGTTGACATCGATTTTACCAAACCTTTATTTTCCCAGTTGACATCGATTTTACCAAACCTTTATTTTCCCAGTTGACATCGATTTTACCAAACCTTTATTTTCCCAGTTGACATCGATTTTACCAAACCTTTATTTTCCCAGTTGACATCGATTTTACCAAACCTTTATTTTCCCAGTTGACATCGATTTTACCAAACCTTTATTTTCCCAGTTGACATCGATTTTACCAAACCTTTATTTTCCCAGTTGACATCGATTTTACCAAACCTTTATTTTCCCAGTTGACATCGATTTTACCAAACCTTTATTTTCCAGTTGACATCGATTTTACCAAACCTTTATTTTCCCAGTTGACATCGATTTTACCAAACCTTTATCTCCTTTAGATTCTGGACAGCAGATGTTTGAAATATATTCATGAAAGTTTTTATGCATTTGTATCATGACAAGAATTGACATCCCATCAGATTCAGCTTTATTAGATTACTAATTTTACAGTTATTTCCCATGTCTTGAAAATGATGTTGTATTTATGTTTGTCCTTGCCACTTGAGATGTCTTCATGAAATTTTGATATGCTCTTGTACCATGACTAGACCATGTGTTTTGTTAAGAAATGTCTTAGTACCATGACTAGATCATGTCTTGGTAAAACATGTCTTAGTAAAATGACTAGACCATGTGTCTTGCTAAAGAAGTTTCAATACCTTGACGAGACCATGTGTCTTGCTAAAGAAGTGTCTCATTACCTTAATAAGACCGTGTGTCTTGGTACCATAAGTAGACCATATGTCTTGTTAAAGATGTGTCTTGTTAAAGAAATGTCTTGGTACCATAAGTAGACCATGTGTCTTGCTAAAGAAATGTCTTGGTACCATAAGTATACCATGTGTCTTGCTAAAGAAATGTCTTGGTACCATAAGTATACCATGTGTCTTGTTAAAGAAATGTCTTGGTACCATAAGTAGACCATGTGTCTTGTTAAAGAAATGTCTTGGTACCATAAGTAGACCATGTGTCTTGCTAAAGAAATGTCTTGGTACCATAAGTATACCATGTGTCTTGTTAAAGAAATGTCTTGGTACCATAAGTAGACCATGTGTCTTGCTAAAGAAATGTTTGTGTTTCTTTAGCATTGTAAGATTTGTCCACATTTAAAAAATATTGAACCTGTCTGTCTGTCTATCACACTTGACAGTTAATATATTACAAACTGTTGAAGATACCATGTTGCATTGCATCATGATATACATGGACTTGTACACATTATTAATTTTAGAGTAGTGGGTATTCCATAAGGACTTGCTCACTTGTGTGTCTAGTTAACACAGACCTTGACATTTTTATTGACTATAGCATAAAAGAAAAGAAATATGTTAAATTTCAATTGATCATCTGGATGGAAAGCACAATAACAACTCTTTTTATTGTAGGTTCACTCATATTCTCTCATGGTACTTTTTGAAAATGCCAGTGTTATTCTTATAAAAATATTGTGTCAGCCAATCACCAATGATGTTACATTTGAAAAATTTGTTTCTGATTGGCTTATAGTGGAAACACAATCTCAGAATCTTGTTTCTGATTGGCTTATAGTTGGAAACTCAGTTTCCAACTATCTCATGAGTTTTATGATCAGAGAAAACCACTATTTTGCATGGACAGCCATTTATCCTTGCATGTAATTCTAATTGGGGATTGAACTAGAGACCATGGAGATGAAAGGCTTGCATATTACCATTGTACCATTTTGATATAGGTGTACAAACTGATTTTTCTTACAAAAATTATAAGCAATAACTTGAAGTTTGCAGTAAAAACAGCATTATCCACTCATTTTTCAGTTATCCATGCACACTGATACACACAATCATATATTTCTCCAAATGGTTCAAATTCTGCATGGAATAAAATTCTGCTATTACTCATATCTACAAACTTTTTCTATTCATGTTACAATGTTTCAGGTTCTTATCCTGAATTACATAGGAGATGCACAATGTCACTCTTTTATGAATACATTTGTCTTGTCAGACTTTCACACGCATCCATTCAGGCATACACACACATCCATTCAGGCATACACACTCATCTGGTCAGATATAAACTCAGATCCAATCAGGCATACATGCATGTCTAGTCAGGTATACACACATGTCCAAGCATACATGCACATCCTGTCAGGCACACACACGTGTCCAGTCAGTCAAGATGACATGATTCCAGTTTTCTTTTTGGAAACTGGGGGATAATAATAATAGATGACAAAGGTAGTCAACAACTTGATGAAAATTTTCTATATGGTAAATACCTAATTTCTAGTTTGTTTTGAAAAGGAGGACCAAGGGAGAAAGAAAACTTGGCAATCTTAAATGTTTAGTTCCTCAAACAGAATTAAAAAGTGGAAATGTAATTATATAAAGATCAAGCCAGAAAGGTTTAATATAGCCATGAAAGTTGTGCTGCTTTGGTACTGGTAATTTGAAATGTTCTGAATGTTTTGCTGCAAGAAGTACCCTTTTTGAGGTTGTGAGTTACTTGAAAGTGGTAATTGGTTTATCAATTATAAAGCAGGCAACAATGATATATGAAAATTAAAATTCTTTGTTTTATTTTTTTCCCTTCAGTTTGAAAGCTATCAGACTGTATCACAAGCTGTGTGGTCCTCACCATGACAAACAGAATGAGCCAGAATTGCAGGAGCTGCGACTTGATTCTCTGCCAATGAGCCGCTTTGATATCATGGAAGGGGATGAAATTCACATTGATACACATGATGAATTTCAGTCTGGATCTCTGAACTACATCTTTATTAAAAATTACTTCTAAAGCATTTTGCTAAGTGACTGTTCATGTCTATTTTAGGTACTTATTCAATAGAATCTCACTAATATATTTCTCCTTTTACAGTTTTACATTGAGTCTTTTTTGCTGGGTTTTTTCTTTGTAATCATGGGACAGTTCAGTTGGTTTTATGTTTTTATTGTTTAAGTTTGTTTTGTCTATACCGTCTTAGTTTCCTAAAAAAACAGCTAATATGTCTTGAAATGTTTAGAAACCTTCTCCAAACACCTATTAAATCTTACATTTTTTTATATGTAAATCTCTTTCTCTCTGTCTCTGTCTCTCATAAGTATACAGTATGGCTGCATGATTGCACAGTGCTCCCTAAGTATACACTATGGATGCATGATTGCACAGTGCTCCCTCTGCATCATAAGTATACAGTATGTGTATGATTTCACAGTACTCCCTAATTATATAAGTATACACTATGGTTGCATGATTGCACAGTGCTCCCTCTGCATTATAAGTATACAGTATGTGTTTATGATTGCACAGTACTCCCTCTGCCTTATAAGTATACAGTATGGATGCATGATTGCACAGTACTCCCTCTGCCTCATAAGTATACAGTATGTGTATGATTTCACAGTACTCCCTAATTATATAAGTATACACTATGGTTGCATGATTGCACAGTGCTCCCTCTGCCTCATAAGTATACAGTATTGATGCACAATTGCACAGTGCTCCCTAAGTATACACTATGGATGCATGATTGCACAGTGCTCCCTCTGCCTCATAAGTATACAGTATGGATGCATGATTGCACAGTACTCCCTCTGCCTTATAAGTATACAGTATGGATGCATGATTGCACAGTACTTCCTTTGCCTCATAAGTATACAGTATGTGTATGATTTCACAGTACTCTAATTATATAAGTATACACTATGGTTGCATGATTGCACAGTGCTCCCTCTGCCTCATAAGTATACAGTATGGATGCATGATTGCACAGTGCTCCCACTGCCTCATAAGTATACAGTATGTGTGTATGATTGCACAGTACTCCCTAACTATAACACTGTTTATGGGATACAAAATGGGACAGCCTTATATATTGTCACCTTAATATTCGGGTATTTTATTTGCCTTATATATGAGGTCATCTTATAATGGTATATTTTATACATATTATTACTATCATGAAAATCATTGTAATCCACGACCATACCTTCATTATGAAAGAGGCCACTTTGTAGTGAGGTGACTTATAATGAGTATGCTGTGTGTGTGTGTGTGAGTGTGTGTGTTTGTGTGTTTAATTGATCTGACTTAGATAAAGAGTATCTCTTTGTATATATTCTTTCTAGTGCTTGTTTATATACAAAAAGCTGCCAGTTTGGGGCCTGTAGAGATATACATAACTTCCAGGTTTGACTTAATATTTTTGTAACTTTGTTGGCATGAATCTCAAACCTAAGCTCAGTGCCCACACATTCCACTTTTCTTAGAATAAAGTTAAAATGATACAACTTCCAGAATTTGCCTACTGCCCTTTGTATGCAGATTTTCAGTGGCACAAATGTAATTCATACCTTATATCCAATCTGGAATTTTCAACTTTATCTTTTGTTCCCTGTTCAAGGACATTTAGGAGTGATGTCCCCATGTTTTGTTCCCTGTTCAAGGACATTTAGGAGTGATGTCCCCATGTTTTGTTCCCTGTTCAAGGACAGTTAGGAGTGATGTCCCCATGTTTTGTTCCCTGTTCAAGGACAGTTAGGAGTGATGTCCCCATGTTTTGTTCCCTGTTCAAGGACATTTAGGAGTGATGTCCCCATGTTTTGTTCCCTGTTCAAGGACATTTAGGAGTGATGTCCCCATGTTTTGTTCCCTGTTCAAGGACATTTAGGAGTGATGTCCCCATGTTTTGTTCCCTGTTCAAGGACAGTTAGGAGTGATGTCCCCATGTTTTGTTCATCAGTACAATCAGCAGAAATATGGAATCTCTGCCAAATACTGTGAATTGATTCATGTTGTAGATTTCAGCATTTCTAATTTTGAAAAACTTTGAGTTTTCATCAGTTCATACACTGGGGAAGGTGTCCTATTTTTTTCCACAAAATGATTAGAGTGGGTGTGTCTTTAAATGTATGGTTTGTAGCAACTTCACAATCCATTAAAACTGGTATCACACAAAAGGTATCAAATTGACAGAACTTTCTAATAGCAAAAAGAATTATTCACTGTATATGCAGCATTGAAAATACTAAATATATGTCTTCAAACTAGACCCAGTTGATCTTTTCCTCCTACAATTAATACATATCCTTGGCAAGGTAGTCCTCTCCATGCTTTTGCCCGTATTGAATAAATGTGTCTTTTTATGACAAGTACTCAGCGAGAGATGTCCATTTTGCCAGTCTGCAGTTTTTTTTATATCTATTACACATTACTTTAAATATCAGTTACAAGCTGTTACATGGCATTGTTGCATTCATTTATTATCATGCATATCAGTTACAACTTACAAGCTGTTGTATTGCATTATTGTATTCATTTATCATCATCTTTATTGATTGCAATTTACATGATGTTGTATGGTATTGCTGTATTCATTTTATCATCATGCTTATTGATTGCAACTTACATGTTGTATAGCATTGTTGTATTCATTTATTATCATGTTTATTAACTGCAACTTACAAGCTATTGTATGCCATTTTTTTCATTCATTTATTTCCAACATGTCAGTCACAATTTATAATCTGTTGTATGGCATTTTTGCAAATTAATTACAACTTGCACGCTGTTATATAGCATTGTTTCATTAGTTTATTTTCATGCATTATAAAATATTGTTTGTTCTTGATAAGTACTCATTTCACAATCACAAGAAGTTGTGCGTGTGCATATTTTATCATAGTCTATTTTAATATAAGTTAAACTACTAGATGTGCCTTATATGGGTTTGACTAGTTAACTCCATTTCAGTTAGAGTTGTGGCCTTTGACAGGTTGCATGTATTGACATTGGATGCTGCTTGTATCCATCGTAGCTCAAGAACTGTTCAACGTATTCTAATGCAGTTTGGTATGAACAGTCTCTCGTAGCTCAAGAACTGTTCAACATATTCTAATGCAGTTTGGTATGAACATTGTCTCGTAGCTCAAGAACTGTTCAACGTATTCTAATGCAGTTTGGTATGAACATTGTCTCGTAGCTCAAGAATTGTTCAACGTATTCTAATGAAGTTTGGTATGAACATTGTCTCGTAGCTCAAGAACTGTTCAACGTATTCTAATGCAGTTTGGTATGAACATTATCTCAAAGACTTTGATGTGCCTTTATGGGTTTAGTCTTATCAACTCCATTATGAATGGAGGTATGACTTTTGACAATTAATTTCATAATTTTGCATGAATATTTCTTATAACAGGCATAAGTCAAGAACCATTCATTTTGTTCTGATGCAGTTTGTTTTGAAAATTGCCACATAGACCTCAATGTGTCTTTATAGGTTTGGTCTCATCTAATCCATTTTGGGCAGAGTTATGCCCCCTTGTGAAGTAAATCTTGTCCCAACATGGAAACTTCAAATGTTATCTACTGTCATCATACCTGAAGAACCATTCAACATGAAATTTGATAAGAACATTATATCTTAGATCTAGATGTACCTTTTATGAGTTTTGGCTGATCTACACCATCATATACAGAGTTATGGCAAAACTTGTTATCTTCACAAGGGATGTTGCTTGTTACCAGTATAGTTCAAGAATCATTCAACATATTCTGATTCATTTTTGTAATGTGAATTTTGTTACATAGACCTAGATATTTCTTTTAAGTGTTTTATATCCAATTTACTCCTTGTAAGAGTTAGATTTTGAACATTCTACGACATTTATAGGAGTAGCGGCCTCGGAATTCCCATCTTCTGCAAACTGTTGTATTGCCAACACAAGTCTCTTTGAGGCCTTAAGGAGCAATTGTAGTGGACATGGTCATTTTTGATAGCTTTAGTTCCTTGACAGTCATTATACTGAGTCAGAAGGTCAACTGCAAAGAGCCAAGACAAGATTCTGCCATTGCACTATCCCCTGTACACTGGCAGATCAGGGTCTGTACTGTTTGCTGGATGTTTTCAGTTGGAGACATGTCCCAAATGGGTGTATGCAGTATTTACCGACCAAAGCAGCTGTTACACTAAGTGAACTTTATTCCCTTTGTTATTCTTTTGTCATGTGGTTGTAGTTTGAATCTTTCGTTATTAGATTAAAGTATGATATTAATGTCTTTGTTGCTATATTACATGGACATACTCCCTGTGTGTGTTATTTAAATTTTTGGATCTTAACAATATAAAAGATATTCAGTGGTTTGTGAAATTATATGAAGAAGTAAACTGTAGTGTCCCCTTCTTAAACCTAATTCATCTGACTTCATATTCATACAGAAACTACTCAACTTGAATGTGACCCTCAAACTCAGATTTTGATACATGATTCTGAAATGTTTTATAACATTACACTTAATATTGAATATTCTTCTGCTGTATGAATCAACTTTTAAACATACTATATTTTGTTTTCATTACCTTTTTTTATGCATGTTATTTTTCTTGAAATTCTGTTGATCTCTCAACAGACCCAACTTCCTTTCATTTTAACCACACAACTTATTGAAAAGACTCTTAATTATCAGCTAGTGCAGTAATAGCAAATAAATATAAAGCATGATGATTGGAGTCAAATCTGGATATTGGCTTCTCTGTATTTTAATCTTGATCCAGGTTTTCATATTTATGATTTACAGGAATACTTTATTCTGATCAAGTTTTCACGCACATTGCTTTGCTTTTACTTTACATCATTATATAGAAATGTAAGCAGCAGTAAAACATATTGAAAGAGAAAGAGATGATCGGCCTACTAATAAGTTCAAATAATCGGCATGGAAATATAAAAAGGAGTATTTAGATTCTTGGGGAATTTCAGAAAAAAACAAAAATTACATTGATTGGATATCATGTGTCAATTTAAGTGTTGCTTCAGGGAAATCAGAAAAAGCAACAATTAAATAAATTAGACATCATGAGTCAATTTTAGTAGTGCTTGCTGCAGGAGAGTTGATTAAGGTTGCCACAGGGAATTTTTAAAAGAAAACAAGGATTATTCCAGATTGAGAGATTTAGAAAGAAGCTTTTGACATCTGTGACATTTAGAATTGCAGTTTCTGAAACTGGAGGTCATTGAGTACTAAGTGTACTTTACAAACATTTTAACTGCATCAGTCACTTCCAAATGCATCAGGCCTTTCCAAATGCATCAGACACTTCCAAATGCATCAGACCTTTCCAAATGCATCAAACCTTTCCAAATGCATCAGACACTTCCAAATGCGTCAGACCTTTCCAAATGCATCAGACACTTCAAAATGCATCAGTCCTTTTCAAATGCATCAGACACTTCCAAATGCATCAGACCTTTCCAAATGCATCAGACACTTCCAAATGCAAAAGACCTTTCAAAATGCATCCGACCTTTCCAAATGCATCAGACACTTCCAAATGCATCAGACCTTTCCAAATGCATCAGACACTTCCAAATGCATCAGACCTTTCCAAATGCATTAGACACTTCCAAATGCATCAGACCTTTCCAAATGCATCAGACACTTCAAAATGCATCAGTCCTTTCCAAATGCATCAGACACTTCCAAATGCATCAGACCTTTCCAAATGCGTCAGACACTTCCAAATGCACCAGACCTTTCAAAATGCATGAGACCTTTCCAAATGCATCAGACCTTTCCAAATGCATCAGACACTTCCAAATACATCAGACCTTTCCAAATGCATCAAACCTTTCCAAACCTTTCCAAATGCAACAGACACTTCCAAACACATCAGACCTTTCCTAATGCATCAGACACTTCCAAATGCAGATGCATGAGACCTTTCCAAATGCATCAGACCTTTCCAAAAGCATCAGACACTTCCAAATGCATCAGACCTATCCAAATGCATCAGACACTTCCAAATGCATCAGACACTTTCTAAATGCATCAGACCTTTCCAAACCTTTCCAAATGCAACAGACACTTCCAAACACATCAGACCTTTCCTATTGCATCAGACACTTCCAAATGCAAATGCATCAGACCTTTCCAAACGCATCAGACACTTCCAAAATGCACCAGACCTTTCCAAATGCATCAGACACTTCCAAATGTATAAGACCTTTCCAAATGCATCAGACACTTCCAAATGCATCAGACACTTCCAAATGCATCATACACTTCCAAATGCATGAGACGTTTCCAAATGCATGAGACCTTTCCAAATGCATGAGACCTTTCCAAATGCATCAGACCTTTCCAAAAGCATCAGACACTTCCAAATGCATCAGACCTTTCCAAATGCATCAGACCTTTCCAAATGCATCAGACCTATCCAAATGCATCACACTTCCAAATGCATCAGACCCTTCCAAATGCATCAGACACTTACCAAATGCATCAGAGTTTACCAAATGCATCAGACACTTCTAAAATTTTCAATATTTTCCATTTCAAGAATAGCATAATTTTATATTTTGTTAACCCTACTGAAAATTTATCTATTATACACAAAATAAAGGGGTCTTATTATAACTGGCAGTTGTGTATCTATCCATCTATTGATCTGTCAGAAAGAAGTTGTGCTCTCCAATGGTAGATTTAAGATATCTGCACCTCAATTGAAAAATGTGGGTAAATGTTGCCAAGTTCACGCCCCAGAGTACATGTAGAATGTTATCACATGCCAATTACTAAACCACTGGAGATTTTAGATGCATCCATAAAGAAGGACAGGACACCAGAGTACAGTGCCCTCCTAATATAGGCTAGGGTAATTCATTTAAAGCAGAAATTGAACCCATGCCCTGAGTAATAACACACATGACCTACTTTTGATACACGAGTGCTCTTGTCTATTCCGGTTGAAGGAAAGGGCTTTGAGGTACTGGGGAACAAACTCGCTCGACAAGTAGAAACTAACACTCACCTAAATGCACAAATCCATTGGAGGGGTATTTAATTAAAATAACAGCATCAACTCCTAGCTCTCATGCACAAGTGCTCTAATAAACCTGGCCATGCACTCATTCCCAACAACAAAGATAGCAGCAGGCAGGGTGAACAGACCACTCTTATAATTAAGCCAAATTTTAGTGATAATTGAGGCAAGTGGTCTGTTCGACTGTCATACCGCGAAATCATTTGTCTTAATCATCAGGCAAACATATTCATTACCAAATGTCTGTCCACCCCCCCCCCTTGCTGCGGTGGACCCTACAAATTGGTTTCGAGCAAATTTTGCATTATGATTAAGACAAATGTGTAGGGTTCGACTGCCATACCGCGCATATCATCTTCCCTTCTTGTCTGCTGTTATCTTACACACATATGTGGTCATTCACCCTTCCTGCTGCTATTAGAAATTCTCATCGGAGGAAAACGAGCTGGTAATAATTCCCCAGAAATTATTAATGAGGCGGCTGATATTTGCAGACGATTATTTACCGGTGGTATCATGGACGTTGATGTTTATCAGTCTCTTATTAATGAAATTGCCGATGACTACTACAGCGACTGAGTATGTAATTAAATACAATTACTATAATAAAATGATCGTACATAGTACTCAACGTGGACCAACTATGGTCAGGGTAATAAATTCACGATTACCAGTATATAAAACAACCTACGGAAATGGACTAGGTGATGTTGTTCAGGGTCTATTTAGAAGGATAGCCCCAAAAGCAATACCGATCGCAAAGCAACTGGGAATGAAAGCTATTGATGTTGTTCGTGAAAAAGGTATTGGTGCTATGGGTAATCTCGCTGGTAAAGCGTTTTCAGCGATTAAAGATAGATTAACACAATTAATACGCAGACCTGCTGGTCCGACCTCAACCAGTAAAATTACCTAGTACAGAAGTAATGCCTGCAAATGTCAGTAAAATAATAAATCAAGTTGCTAATCAAAAACTAGCAGAGTTGGCTGATGTGCCTTTATCAGAAAAAGAAAAAAATATAACCGCTAGTCTGATAGCAGGAAGTGGTTTCACTTCCCGAAGTGGTCTCACTTCCCGAAGTAATCTTCGTTTTAGACGATAATAAATATAATAAAGATGTTCAAACGTATATCTGATCCCGCATTTGACATGGACGCACCAGTACTTAAAGATGAGTCTGTGCGTGATTATCAATATTATTCTTACGACGCACGAATTCCAGATCAGCGTGGACGAATCGAACTACAGGTTCAGGATACAAGTAGATATTTCTTACCCGCTGAAGCATTTATTGAAGTCGAAGGTGAAATTTTAAATATTGCTAATCCTGCAGCACCAGTAGCATATGGAGACGATGTTAATGTCGGTTTTGTTAATAATGGTATTATGGCATTATTTGACAGTGCAACGTACATGATTGACGGAAAAAATATTGAATCTATTCAGAAGGACGTCGACGTTGCAACAACAATACTTGGTCTTGCAAGATATAGTGATGATTATTCAAGATCAGCTGGTCCATCAATGATGTTTGCAAAGGATACAACTGATTCTCCAGAGTATCGACAATATGAAATAGGACAACCAAGAAATTTTGCTAGAAACGCCAATGCGGATGTACAAAGTATGATTATTAATGTAGATCCAGATTTCAACTTAGGATTTAGATCACGTCGAGCAATGTTGCGTGGTGGAAGAAGAGCATTTTCATGTGTGATTCCACTATCACATATATTTGGATTTTGTAGAAATGTCAGAAAAGTCATTTTCGGATCTAAGCATACAGTTGTACTTGTACGAAAAGCAACCGACAACGATGCATTATGGAGACTCGCTGGTGATCCTGGCAAAGTAATTCTTACAAAACTTTCATTGTGGATGCCGGTGATGACTCCATCAATAACTGAAGAAGATCGTCTACTCTCTTTTATGAATCAAGGTGGTAAATCAGCATTATCGTGGTTAACAATGACCACAGATGCTATCCAGAGTAATATTAATGGTTTATTTACGCGGCAAATAGCATCACAACAAGGTGTTTCTGCACCACGACATATATTTATTGCATTTCAAGATGCTGCACGGGTGGATGATCAAACACGTAGTATTATGATATTTGATAATCTTGGTGTTTCCGAAGTTTCCTTAAGAATAAATGGACATCAAGAACCATCCGAGGATATTTTACTGAATTTCGATCAAAATCATGTAGCACGTGTATATCACCGTCTAATGACGCTCATGGGACGTGATCAAAATGTTGATACTGGTTTACAAATATCACAATTGGATTTTACAACATTATACCCAATTTATTATTTTTCGCTCGAACATTTAGATTTAACCAGACAATCTGTAGTCGATATACATTTTCGAGCTCATGTTAATAGAGATATTGGAGCTATTGCCAATTACAGAGCAATTGCTGTCATACTCAGCGATAAATCGATGTTACTTGAAGGTGCTGGTGGACGAATGAGAGTCGTTGATGCTCCAGTAGAAAACATGTAATTAGATTATTTATAAATATTATAATGTCGTATAATAATGTTAGTGTTAGTCTGACTCCTGGTCAGATTAAAAAGATACAATCAGCATCAAAAAATAATTGCGGATTAAAAATATTGCTAAAGAAAGATCAGATGAGCGGCTCAAATAAATTATCTCTTACAGAACGTCAACTCGGGTATTTCAATGAAGCAAAAAAATCAAATAAAGGTATAAAACTTAATCTTTCTGCGGGTGCCATTAAAGATATAATTAAGACGGGTGGTATATTTCCACTTCTTGCTGCTATACCAGCATTAATTGCCGCTGCAGCCCCAGCTGTTGCAAAAGCAGCTGCATTAGGTGCTGTTGGAACTGCTGCTGGAATGGCATTAAAGAAAGCAACCGGACAGGGAATCAAAAAAAAGGGAAGAGGTCTAAGATTACCAGGGACTCCACACTGGTACGGAAAAGGCCTAAGATTACCAGGGACAGTTTACTAATATCCCCTATGTCCAATTTTGATTTACTAGATGCTGCTAAAAAATTAAAAATAAAAAATTTTAGAGGAGTTTTCATGCGCGATCAATTACCAAAACAACCAAACATTATTGAAACAGGTATTATTAATCTCGATAAAAATTCTGGTCCAGGCACGCATTGGGTCGGATATGCAATTGATCCACGTGGAATTATTTATTTTGATTCATATGGACTAGCTCCACCAAAAGAATTCTTAAAGTATATTAGTTGCTATCAAAGTATTCCAATATGGTATTCAACATTACCTACACAAACATTAACCGATCCACCAATATGTGGTCGAGAAGTACTTAATGTACTTGATGCTATATCAAAATCAACAAAACCCCCCCACAAAGTTGTACATGAATATACTACGACGTCGTATTTAAACAGACATTAGTAAATATAATGGTGGATATTTATGGAAGATCTTCCCGTAGAGGTCATCAGCAGGCTGATTTATCTAAGTATGCAACTCTTGATCAACTCAGAAATGAAATTGATGATTTATTAAATCTCGCAAGTGTGGATCAAAATGAAGTAGTTGTTTTTCAGGATAAACAAGGACGATTAAAAACAAGTAATATACAACTACCAGATGTTCTTATAAGAATTCCAACTGCGGCCGTAGATAATATAGTTATTTTTGCCGATCAGGGTAAAATACAAGATTCTGGTACATCACTCAGTAATTATATTAAGAAATCCGGCGATGTATTTACAGGAGATATTAATATGAATCAGAATAAAATCACCGACATTGGAAATCCAACCGCAGATGCAGACGCCGCAACAAAGAAATATGTCGACGATCAAGAATCTAAATATGTACTGACCAATCGTGGTATAATGCATGCATCTCTCGATATGAATAACAACAGCATTACTAATCTCAGAAGACCAGAGACAGATTTTGATGCAGTTAATAAAAAATACGTTGATGATAAGGAAATTCCAATCAATAATGAAATAACAGCATTCAAAAATGAATTTCTTAGTCACGTGAATGCGTTTTTAAGTTTTCACAGAAACATAAACAAACTTAAAAATGATTTTTTTGGAAACCCATCAAAGGTTGATATAAAACTTGATGATATTAATAAAAAATTAATTGATATAGAAGCAAAACTTTATTTTACAAATGAGGAAGTAAAAAGATTAGAAGGTGATATTGTCAGTAGAATACCTAATATTGTTCAAAAAACTAATCTGATTAAAATTCCACACGGACAAATTAAAAATATCGTATACACAGTAGCATCAGGATCATCAACATGGACACCACAAAATAATACTATCAAATATACCGCAGAAATTACTGGTATTTACAGGCTGTCCGTATTTAGTGATGAAAGATTTGCTATAATTAACAGATATATATTGCGTCATTCAACTGATTCTCTCTCTGGAGTTGTATCTATATTGTTAAGAAAAGATGTTGAAGAAACATTTATACTGAGAATATATGATCAAAAAAAAAACTCAGAGCCTTATTGGTGGCATATGGAATTTGTGGTTGAAACACCGCAATTAATCACTTAATATAACAATAATGGATCAACCTCAGTCTCGCATTGACGTTCAACTTTACAGATGCAATCAAGTATGTGAACGTCTGACTAAACTAAATAATTTTATCGACTATTATAACACGAAAATAAAAAAATACAAAAGACGTATAGTTGTTATCGATGTAGTTGTTTACTCGGTTTCTGCTGTTATTACTGGAACAGGATTATTATTATCAACATTGACAATGACAGCACCTACTATTATAACCATTATTGTTTCAGCATCAACAACTATTGCTGGTGTTCTAGGTATTATAACCAAAAAGATACATACTTGTACAAATGCTAAATTGCACGATTATATGATTAAATTACACACAGTGGTAGAGGCATGTTCTAAATTATCTTTATATATTTCTTCGTGTGTCAGTGATGGTGAAATATCTGATACTGAATTCGCGATGATGATGAAAACTTATGATGATGCTTTTAAAGTGATCGCAAATGATTTTAATGAATTAAATAACAACAATAATAATAATGACAGACAGGGAATTACTTCAGCAGATTGTCACTAATACAACTCCGTCAAAAACTACGATGATATCGTTAAGTTCGACCAATCCTGAGTTTAGTGTCAATTTTCCAACCGCAATTCCTGCAAAAGAAATAGCATTAGCACAATTGCGAGTTTATTATAGTTGGCCCAATATTAGATCAAAACCATTTGGTGGACTACAGCCAAATAATTCATTAATATTTGCTAATAAGAATAAGCCTGATGGAACTCCTGATTGGCAAATAGTTTCTATTCCAACGGGCAGTTATCAAATAGAGCAGATTAATGATGAGTTCCAACGCAGAATTAAATCTATTACAGGAAAAGAATCAAAAATAGCAATTACTGTCTACGAACCAACACTATCTGCGGTTATTGAAATAAATTCTCCCTGATTACTCCGTAGATATTTATCAAAGTTCGATTAGATCAGTATTAGGTTGGCCTGAATATCCACCGGTTTATCAAACACCACCAGAACCACAGAGATCTGATTTTGTCATAGATGTTAAAAAATTTATAAAACCTCCAGAATATAGAACAGAAAAAAATGCTTACCCATGGCGACGATATTTTGGTGATGGAGTTGTACATTATATAGATAAAAAAGAAGACTATTTTACAAAAATAGTTGATGGTAAAAAAGGTAAAATAATAATACTTGATGTTGATGAAATAAATTCATATGCTAATACAATTAAGTCTGAACACGGACGTGTACTTAATGATCTAAGAAATTTATTTTCCAGCATTAGCACTTCCTACAACCATGACTTAAAAAATCAAATAATTGAAGTAATACAACATTTGAATCCAGTTGCTTCAGACCTAGAGTTCATGAATGATATTATTGTTAACAGAGAAAAAAAATTAATGAACATAACAGCAGATAGACGATATAAAGAGTTATATATAGTTGATGAAGACGGTCCACCTCGAGGTGTTAGACTAAATCTTCTGTTCACAATAGTATTTCTAAAACATTTCGGAATTACGCGAGAACAACTATCAACATTTATAATTCCTGGATTTAATTCTGAAGAGCTAAAGAAATCAGTTAATGATCTTATTGATGAACAATTTAAAAGAATATGTGATTCATGGAAAAAATTAATACCTACACCAACTATTCTTAAATATAATAATGATCCACACGGTGGTGGTCGACATATATCACCTGGTATTGTTAATATAACAACAACAATTGCAGTCAATCTGGTATGTGACGTAATTGATGATAGTTATCAAGTAGATCTTTCAAAATCTAATCACCGCAGTGGCACTGCGGAACAGGGGTATATACTATATTCATTTAGCCCTAAAGACCCGCCCGGTTGGTTAATTGTGTCTGAACCAATTAACCCAATTTATTTACGAGTTCATAATCCATTTCTGACAAGAATAAATTTCAAACTCACTGACCAGGCAGGAAACATTTTGGATCTAAGACAAGAATCTCTTAATATTAATTTGTATATACGCTCGTAGAACGTCTGATTAAATATTTCCTAATATAATAAGGGAAAAAATAATTGCTGATTCTGGCAGAAATCTGAAAATATTATTATTTTATTATTTTTTTCTGCTAGATTTCTGAAATCTATGAAAAATCTGTTAGATTTTCTGAAATTATTATTATCTTTCTGTGGAAATCTGTGAAAAATCTGTAAATATTATTATTTTATTATTTTTTCTGTGAAAATTCATCAGAAATTGAAATCCACCGGGTATAATTACCTGACTAAATTATAAAATTCATCAGAAATTGAAATCCACCGGGTATAATTACCTGACTAAATTATAAAATTCATCAGAAATTGAAATCTGCCGGGTATATTACCTGACTAAATTATAAAATTCATCAGAAATTGAAATCTGCCGGGTATAATTACCTGACTGATTAACAAAATCTGTGGAAAATCTAACAGATTTTCTGAAAACTGTCAGAAAATATTATTATTATTATTATTATTATTATTATTATCTATAATATTTGTAAATGAGGCCTGACAAAATCATGAAATCTGTGGAAAATCCGTTAGATTTTCAGAAATTATTATTAATATTATTATTTGTGGAAAATCTATTAGATTTTCTGAAATCTGAAATCTGTTAGAAATTATTATTTTATTATTTTTTCTGTGGAAAATCTATTAGATTTTCTGAAATCTGCCATCTGAAATCTGAAATCTGTTATAAATTATTATTAATATTATTATTTTCTGTAGAAAATCTGCTAGATTTCTGAAATCTGCCATCTGAAATCTGAAATCTGTTATAAATTATTATTAATATTATTATTTTCTGTAGAAAATCTGCTAGATTTCTGAAATCTGACAGAAAATTAAAATTTATTGGGTATAATTGTTGCAACTATGATACTGACGATCGTGGTTCGATTCCTATGGCTGACGAATGTTGACAGTATTCGGAACGATGCTATTTTATTTTAAAGAAATAATTATTATATAATGAACCAAGAAAATATAAATAATATTATTTCTGCTATTAAAAAATTAAAACATAACAGAATAAATCTATCTGATAATCTCTATCCTGAAAAAATATTATGCGATTATGAAATATTAAAACAAAGAAAAATTGACAATAAATACACATTACCATCTAATTATAAATTTGTAAAATCAATTTATCAGTCTATGTTAGAATCCTTGTCAATGGTAAATGACAAACAGGTAAAACTATTTGCGCCTCTTGCACGTTCGATCGAAAATATTAGATCCGAACTATCTTGTGAATACGAGAAAAAGAAGATCGTGGATAATCGTGTAATGCAATTAAGAAAGATTATATTATTTGATTCTGTCAAAAATGAGAGTGACACCGAGAGCAGCGACGGTGAAGGTAAAATATAGAGTCGAACTATATACAATTTATTTATTAAGAACACAGAATTAGATATATTCAAATATTATATGCTGGTTATATGTTTTCGAAAATGCTGATTTGTATAATTTATTTGCGACAAATCGTACTGAAGATATGCAAATACCAAAATATTTTGCAGCCGCATTCATTGATTCAAAAGTTATTTCTTGGTCTGTTTCTGTATTTATGGATATGACCGACCTCGGGATCTTGAGATATTTTCCAGTATTTCCACGTGCAGTATTCTGACTCTGTGTAATAACCTGCAGGTTAGATAACCGATTATTTTTGGGATCTCCATCAATGTGATCAACTACAAGTCTATTTTCAACTACTCCATGAAAACATTCAAATACGAATCTACTTGATAAGTATCCTTTTCCTCTAGCAACATTAAATCTAAAATAACCGAGTTTATCAACAGTACCGACTGGTTTTTTCAATCTGCAGTGTCTGATTACACCATCTCGGGATGCTTCATAATTTGTATATACTGGATGTTTCACAAATTCGTATTTATTACGAAATGCTTTTTTTCTTAATTCTCTTATAATATCGTTGTCGATCATTTCATCATAAGTCTGATTTGTCTGAGTCATTTTATATAATAATATTATTTGTCTAAATCATTATTTTGAAATCTAACTAGATAATCTTCTTCTGTCTTTATAGGAGAGTCAGTATTATTTTTTTTGTCATAATATCGTTTTAATTCCCTGTATTTTTTTCCTCCACATTTTAGACACAATTGAGTTTTTCCTCTGACTCCAACACCACACTGAATACACGGTATTGGTCCTGTACTTCCATTTTTGATACTCTGTGCATGATATCCGCAGTATTTGTTCACACACGGTTTATTACAAAGAGAAATATATCCAATTCTGAGCCAAACACATTTGTTCTTTGTTTCAATCATTATATATATACTAAAATTTTAATTTAAATACTTGTCTTAATTATATGGAGGAATTATCGGCAATTGAACCTCAGATATCCAGATTTGATCTTGACAGACTATCAGAATATAAATTTAGTACTTTGATGCAAGATCTGGCATTAACGGATGAGGATATAATCGAACGTATTCGTGAAGCAAAAAATGAATTTCGTGACGATGGTGCTGCTCATGTATGGTCAACATTCAGAGTCGGAAATGTTACTAATATGATGAATGACAAACGAGGAAAGGTAATTATTAATCACCTTGATGATCAAAAATATTTTATTTTAATAAAATTTATTGTAAATACAAAAGAAGATATTTGGATTATTCGTGACAAACGCGATCAGTACACATACAATCAGGAAATAATACTGTTCTCTTAAATAATAAATCTAAACCCGGAATACTAACAGGTGTTGACAAATTATATTATATACAGAGTTATCCAGCAACTGCAGTTGTATATGGAATATTTCCGTTGAATAATAAACCCGACGTCGGGGATCTAAAACCTATGAAATTGTCAGAATCAAGAATAAACTGTGTAGCTGAACGAGTTACAGAACATTTTACAAATGCGATACGTGGTAATGGTTTAACAGATTTACGACGTAAAAAATAAATACTTGGGCAGAATCAGTTAAAGATACCGGAGCATCTATCAAAGATGTCGCTGAACTAGAAAAGAAATTAAGATTTCCAATAACAGTAAAAACGTTGACGGGAGAGATTTTATATAAACAAAATATGAATCAAGAGGAGCTCCAATAGATATTATTGACCATAATTCGCACGCATGGACCTCAGCAGTAACAATATTTCCACGAGATAGAAAAGTTAAATTTTATGATGGTCATATATTTGATTTTATCAAAAATATCAGTAAAAGTGATCCTGTGTCTGTTTGGTTATTTCAGAGTTCGGAATACGATCATTACGATCAGTTTGTACGGCCTAATGGTGACATTTACCGTATAGAATCTCTTAATGTAGAAATGGAAAATCTTGCGCTGAAATATACTTCAGACGATGTCAAAATTAGACAATTATTAAATAATTGTTTTACAGTTCCATCCGTAGCAGCTCATTTTGCTCAGGAGAAAAATTTATGGAAACCAACACGATCGGAATTTCTTGAGGATATTCATAAAAGTTGCGTAGAATATGGACACGGAGGATTATGGAATACTAAATACAACTATAGTGACATTATATCCGTCGATATGGTGGCATGTTATCCTGGAAGTTTTCTTGGATACGGAGAATGTTCTAAATACTTTAAGAGATTCGGACATCCATCACACGAAATGACCAGGGTTGCAATAAACGGACATTTACCAGATTTTGATTTAACAGGATTTGCTCATGTAGAATCATTCGAATTTGCAGAAAATCTCCATCCGATTACTTATACTTGGTTTGGAAGACATTTTTCAGAGCGATGTTGGGTTCCAATAGTACTATTGCGATATATGCTTGATGTTGGAATTTTAATATCTTTACAGGTGAGTGAGGCCATTATATCATATAGTCCACAGAAACAAATTTGGTTACCAGAACCAAATAGATTTAATATTGATGATGCCAGGAAAGAATTTCCTGATCTTAATGAAGATGATATTATTAAAATTACTAATAATATACGTAAATGCAGAGACGAGCATGATGAAAAACTTGCAAAAGATCTTGGTAGAAGGATAATTGGTAAATTTACTCAAGGAGGAGCCTATGATCATAAAAGACACTGTACAAGATTGATTATGGACGATGCTGAACTCGATTTTATAATTGCTGATACAACAGAAAAAAACACATTTATAAATCGGAGTAATGCTTATTTGTCAGACGGAACCAAACTAGGTACAATTGTGAGTTATCTTGATGGTGACTCACCGCAATTTACTCATTTAAGATCATCTATGTTGGCATATGTTTCTATAAATCTACTGTCTATGATAAATAGATTTCCTCGTGATGCTGTCAGAGTAGCAACGGATTCGTTCTACATAAATAAAAAATATACGGATTTATTAAAACCACTACTTGGTAATGGTGAATGGGGGTCATGGAGAATAAAACAGGAAAATATATTTAGTTATTCTGAATCTGCCGACGTTGAAATTAGGGAAATATATCACAAAAATAATAATCAGGTATCAAATTCATCAGCACCATCTGTATATGATCCTATATCTAGACATAAAACTGTTTATCTTAATGGATGCGGTGGTTCAGGTAAAACAACTCGTGTGATTAAATTATTCATGAATAATAATTCGGATATAATTGTTTTGACACCGACACATAAGTTAGCCAGAGAAATAAAAGAACGAGGAGTAAAATCGTGTACTTATCATAGTTTCTTTAGATGGTGTGGAGACACATGGACTCCTGAGAGAATGGGTGAAAAATATATACCTAAATATATTATATAGGACGAGATATGCACGGTGCCGTTAGAAATATTAAAAACATTTCTTGAATGGTTATTGACGAAAAATACTGCTATAATAATGTGTGGTGATCATGGTCAACCACCACCCTTTGTTGGACAGTCTCCACATGAATGGCTGAAGAGTAATGTAGATTATTATGAAGAAATAAATGATGATCATAGAGCTATTGATGAACCGTTGAAGGAATTTAAAAGACTAATCAGACTACAACCAGACAGAGTACAATGTGAAATAATGCGCGGAGTAATTCCAGAGACTTCTATGAGTGATTTTCTAAATTTATGGAATCCCACTGATTTAATAGTTGCAAGTAGAAAGATAGTTCGTGATGAACTACAGAATAAATTATTTCTGTTACATAAAGAAAAGTTTTCAGATCAACCAGTACCTTTGTGTTATCGCCCAGCAGATACTCGACGACAGAATATTGATGTTGAAATTCCTGGTGGAGATACTGAAAGTGTCCGAGTACAGAATCTTGTCTTGAATGATATTGTTTTAGTCGATATTAATGTCGTTGAGAATGCGCTGAATATGAATAAATCACCGTGGACATTAGGATATGCTATAACAATCCATTCTTCACAGGGGTTAACTATTTCTGATAAAAATATCTGGATTATAGATGATCGGATCGAATGGTCGAATTTAGTCTATCTCGCAGTTTCTAGAGTCAGAAGAATATCTCAACTACATAGGATTATTATGAATTTCATAGAAAATAATAATCAGACTGTTAATGATGACGTAATAAGAAAAAAATTATCTGGTTATAAGCAGTGTGACAAAAAAAAATAATCGTGATTGATGCTGATTGTATCTTTTTAATCTGACCAGGAGTCAGACTAACACTAACATTATTATACGACATTATAATATTTATAAATAAATCTAATTACATGTTTTCTACTGGAGCATCAACGACTCTCATTCGTCCACCAGCACCTTCAAGTAACATCGATTTATCGCTGAGTATGACAGCAATTGCTCTGTAATTGGCAATAGCTCCTATTGTCACACGAGCTCGAAGATGTATATCGACTACAGATTGTCTGGTTAAATCTAAATGTTCGAGCGAAAAATAATAAATTGGGTATAAGGTTGTAAAATCCAATTGTGATATTTGTAAACCAGTATCAACATTTTGATCACGTCCCATGAATGTCATTAGACGATGATATACAAGTGCTACGTGATTTTGTTCAAAATTCAGTAATATATCTTCGGATGGTTCTTGATGTCCATTTATTCTTAAGGAAACTTCGGAAACACCAAGATTATCAAATATCATAATACCACGTGTTTGATCATCCACCCGTGCAGCATCTTGAAATGCAATAAATATATGTCGTGGTGCAGAAATACCTTGTTGTGATGCTATTTGCCACGTAAATAAACCATTAATATTACTCTGGATAGCATCTGTGGTCATTGTTAACCACGATAATGCTGATTTACCACCTTGATTCATAAAAGAGAGTAGACGATCTTCTTCAGTTATTGATGGAGTCATTACCGGCATCCACAATGAAAGTTTTGTAAGAATTACTTTGTCATTTAATGCATCTTACAAACAACTACATCCGAAAATACGTTCTACATACTCCAAATATATGTGTAGTGGAGATTTTCTTCACCACGTTGCTCTGTCAAATCCTAATGCTGGGGTATATATTTTTTTGCGATCGCAATAGAAGGTTTCATGGACCAAGATTGTTGTTGCAATTCGACGTCCAAAATGTAATTGGTATTTTTTCCATCATCATGACGTTCACTGTATTAATGTCATAATACCATTTCTTAAGCAACCGACATTAAATTTCTCTGCTTGCTACTTCGCTAAGGATTAAAAATTTAAAATTTCCCTTGACTTCAATAAATGCTTCAGCGGGTAAGAAATATCTACCTGTATCCTGAACCTGTAGTTCGATTCGTCCACGCTGATCTGGAATTCGTGCGTCGTAAGAATAATACTGATAATCACGCACAGACTCATCTTTAAGTACTGGTGCGTCCATGTCAAATGCGGGATCAGATATATGTTTGAACATCTTTATTATATTTATTATCATCTAAAACGAAGATTACTTCGGGAAGTGAGACCACTTCCTGCTATCAGACTAGCAGTTATATTTTTTTCTTTTTCTGATAAAGGCACATCAGCCAACTCTGCTAGTTTTTGATTAGCAACTTGATTTATTATTTTACTGACATTTGCAGGCATTACTTCTGTACTAGATAATTTTACTGGTGTCTGAGGTTTTCGTCGTATTAATCGTGCTAACCTATCTTTAATCGCTGAAAATGCTTTACCAGCAACATTACCAACAGCACCAATACCTTTTTCACGAACAACATCAATAGCTTTCATTCCCAGTTGCTTTGCGATCGGTATTGCTTTTGGGGCTATCCTTCTAAATAGACCCTGAACAACATCACCTAGTCCATCTCCGTAGGTTGTCTTGTATACTGGTAATCTTGAATTTATTACCCTGACCATAGTTGGTCCATGTTGAGTACTATGTACGATCATTTTATTATAGTAATTGTATTTAATTACGTACTCAGTCACTGTAGTAGTCATCGGCAATTTCATTAATAAGAGACTGATAAACATCAACGTTCATGATACCGCCTGTAAATAATCGTCTACAGATATCGGCCGCTTCATTAATTATTTCTAGGGAATTATTACCAGCTCGTTTTCCTCCAATGAGGATTTCTAATCGATCAACATCAGCAAGGATATTATTGGGACAAGTAATAAGACCACTTCCTAAACCACTTCCAATTACGTTGCCAGAAGAGGTGTCTGACGGCCAATATTCTTCTTCCTCCTCTTCCTTTTGGCTTGGTTTTTGTTGTTTTGGAGATTGTATTAATTGCTGTGATAGTGGTGGTAATATTTGTGGCAATTGTTGTTGGGGTGGTGGTGATACTTGTTGTGGTAGTGGTGGTAGCATTGGTGATCGTGGTAATTTAAATCGTGGTTGTTTTTGTGGTTTTGGAGATTGTGGCAATTGTTTAGATTTTTCTTTTATATGGTTATATACAGCCTCATCAAATTTATTAAAATTTTTAATATCTTCATTAGATCTAATTTCTGGAATACCAGTATATATGCGATATACATCCTTAATCCAATTGGTAGAGTTCAGAGATTTAACATGTTCTGGTTTTACATATCTTTGTCTTTCATAATATCCAAATGCGGCAATATCAAGTAATTGGTCTTTGTCCTTGATAGCAGCAATACCTTCAGGTGTAAATTTATCTATTATCTTAATTCTGGTTTTTGGTTGTCGTGGTTGTGGTTGTGGATGTGGTTGAGCAACTTTAATACGACCAGCAATATCAGCAGGTAATGTTTCAAGAGCTCGTTGTGTTGCCTCAGTTGCTGTAACAATTTTCTTTGTTGGTTCGACAATCGGTTTAAATAATTGTTTTGTATCCTCTTCAAATTCGACTTGAGATTCTTGTCGTTCTTGTAATTGTTGCTTGAAAGCATCACGAACAGGTAAATATTTTTTAATTGCTTCTAGTCGCTCTCGTGCTAATCTAGCTGAATGAGGTTCTCCAATATTCATTATTAAATAATATTTATAATAGATATTAAATTGAATTTGAAATCACCAAAAATACTTAATAAAACGCGATAACTCTGCTCCTCCTCTGCTAGAGAATTATTTCCCTTTTCTATGTATGTCTGTATATATGCATGTTTGTCTGTATGTTAATTTATCAAAAATAATCAGTAGATCCTAGCGGTTACCCTTCAATGCACACAAATACCTTCTCCCGGAGATATTACCGGGGGAGATATCCGCGGCGATAAACACAGCTATTGTTTGATGTTCTGTTTCTTTTGGCTAAAAATCGGTACGCATACCTATCTCAGTACATGTATGTATGACTCACTTCATGTATATACATGCAATAGTTGATCTGGATAAATTCATAGCAGCAGGAAGGGTGAATGACCACATGTGTGTGTAAGATAACAGCAGACAAGAAGGGAATATGATATGCGCAGTATGGCAGTCGAACCTTACACATTTGTCTTAATCATAATGCAAAATTTGCTCGAAAACCAAGTTGTAGGGTCCACCGCAGCAGGGGGTGGGGGGTGGACAGACATTTGGTAATGAATATATTTGCATTATGATTAAGACAAATGATTTCGCGGTACGGCAGTCGAACAGACCACTTGCCTCAATTATCACTAAAATTTGGCTTAATTATAAGAGTGGTCTGTTCACCCTCCCTGCTGCTGTATTTAATTACATACTCAGTCGCTGTAGTAGTCATCGGCAATTTCATTAATAAGAGACTGATAAACATCAACGTCCATGATACCGCCTGTAAATAATCGTCTACAGATATCGGCCGCTTCATTAATGATTTCTAGGGAATTATTACCAGCTCGTTTTCCTCCGATGAGAATTTCTAATCGATCGACATCAGCAAGGATATTATTGGGACAAGTAATAAGACCACTTCCTAAACCACTTCCAATTACACCGGGAGCGTCTTGAAATTCTTCTTCTTCCTCTTCACTTGGTTTCGATGATGTTGTTTTCTTTGGTGTAGGAGATAGAACTGGTATTTGTGATTTTGGTGCAGTTTGTTTTGAAGGTTTTTGTTTTTGTAGTTTTTGTTGTCTTTGTTGTTCTCGTCGTTGTTTTATCAATTGCTGTTGTTGTTCTGACGGTAACTGTATAAACGAAATATATTCATCTATTGCATGAACATAATTAATATATTTTGGATCGCTGTTTCGAGCTTGATCAACATCATAGTATATGCGAAATATCCATTTGTACCAATTGTCGCGACTTATATTATCATCAACATATTCAGGTTTTAAATATTGTTTTCGATTATCATAACCTTTCACAGCACTCGCAGCTAATTGTCCTATATTTTTGATCTGTCTGATAGCATTAATGGTATCTTCGACAAATTTATCAGATATATTAATCTTGACTCGCTTTTGTCCTGGTCCTTGTTGAGTATCACCTTCTACCCGGTCTGCATCCTCAGGTATTTCCGGGACTGACATCGCAGCAGTTATTTCAGCTGGAAGTCCACGTAAAATTCTTTTTGTCTGTTTTGTTCTTTCTGCTATTTTTCCAGTTGCTTCAGCAGTTTTTTCTAACACAGGAAGAAGAGGTTTAGTTGTCTCTGTAATAGGTTTAAATAATTGTTTTGTATCCTCCTCAAATTCAACATGAGATTCTTGTCGTTGTTGTAATTGTTGCTTGACAGCATCACGAACAGGTAAATATTTTTTAATTGCTTCTAGTCTTTCTCGTGCTAATCTAGCTGAATGAGGTTCTCCAATATTCATTATTAAATAATATTTATAATAGATATTTAATTGAATTTGAAATCACCAAAAATACTTAATAAAACGCGATAACTCTGCTCCTCCTCTGCTAGAGAATTATTTCCCCTTTCTATATATGTCTGTATGTATGCATGTTTGTCTGTATTTTAATTTATCAAAAATAATCAGTAGATCCTAGCGGTTACCCTTCAATGGAGCCCCTCGATAGCCTGTGTGACTTTCATGGGGTCCTTACATTATCGTCTCTCTTATGACTTATTATGCGGCACGCCCATGTTCTGTTTCTTTTGGCTAACACCCTTTCTGGATGTTTATTTGGGGGTTCTTCCATGGGGCAGAGAGCTCAAGGCATACTACTGATTATTTTAGGGGGGTATTGCATAGACACACCTCCCGGCGAATTTCTAATCGACGAAAGCGAAATATTAGCAATTCAGAAGGCTGTCTAGGCATTGCGATTTCGATAAAACCCCACGAAACCCCGGGGGAGAATTCCAAAATAGAATCCGACCACGAGATACGTGGTGGTTTATCGAAATCTCAGGGGATGCCTCCCCCCTACTTATTAAAAGATATGGGCGACCCGGGGACCCGAACCCATCTCGGCGAGATCTGGGGTCGAACCGCAAACATCAGTATTAAAGTTTTCAACAACTTTAACATTGAGCTAACGAACTCGACTACGGATATACGTTTTAGAAATTATTATATGTGATTATTGTGCAATAGCATTTGATATCTGATTTTACAAATAAATAAATATTTATAATTTTATTAAGATATTTTGCCATTATATATATGAACCGATTAAAATGTATTATATTTAAAATTAAAACACGGAAATAAACTGCACACAAATACCTATCTCCGGGGAGATATCCGCGGCGATAAACACAGCTATTGTTTGAACTACCACACATGTCCTTGAAAAATCGGTACGCATACCTATCTCAGTACATGTATGTATGACTCACTTCATGTATATACATGCAATAGTTGATCTGGATAAATTCATAGCAGCAGGAAGGGTGAATGACAAAAATTGAGTAACCCGGTAAGTAAACTAAACGCACTATAACAAAAGTCAAAAATAAAATAACAAAGGTGAGCTAACCCAAACGATTTATTATTCGTTTTTTAAACCGTACGGTAATAATATAGTTAGAAGGCTCGGTTTATCGTTATTGACCTTATTTTTGTTATTTTATTTTTACTTAACGGTTCAGGCAAAAAGTTGTAGGGTTCACCCTGCCTGCTGCTAGATATGTGTACATTTCATGCATTGTGCATCATTGCGAATATATAATACTGGCCGCGATTTACTGCATGTCATATACTGAGAAATGGCGTTACACCCCACAAAAACAACAAGAACACCAATATAAAGTGCAACCGTTTGGTAATAAACAGATTTTCTGCTTCTTCTGAGGACAATGAATCAAGAGATTTTTCTTGAAATACTAGGTTTAATCATTCAAAATTTAAAAGCAAATATTTTAGGAACTCAAGCGGCCGATTCAGAACCTAACAAACATTTTCATATCTTAGGTAATAATTGTGCATTTTGTTTGTGTATATGTATTTCTGTCATCTGATGAATAGGTGTGTTCCTTTTATTAAACAATCCTTGCATGCACTGTAAAGATATTTAATGCCCATTATCTCCTTGACAGTTTTGTCAGAATACTTTGAATAACATTCAGCGAAACTTGACTCTTTTCTAAAGATCTATGTTATCGGTTATATCGAAACATCGTTACTGTCTTTTATATATTGTCTACATACGACTAATCGTTAAATAAAGTAAAATATTTGGAAATTTAAGCAAATGCTTTTGTGTCATCCATCAGCATTTTTAAATCAGATATCCGTCTTTTCTGGCGCATTGTTTCTCCTCAAAAACACCTTGCATCTGTAGGTAGCAAGTAATATTGTTAATGTCTGCTGCCATTCGTTTCCGTGCAAGCTTGCATGGGAATTTTTCTTTGTTAATATATATCTTTTTCGCATGGTAGAAAAGAAGTTTAAGAAAATGCCTCGTTTATTTTATCACACACTTCACTTAGGTTAATTAACATGACCTGTAGAAATAATCTCGATATATTAAAATACGGATTTACGTTCCCTATAATTGGCAGCCTTTTTTGTTTGTTTTCTGAGCAAATAACCAAACAACACTTTTACTTGCATTAAGATGCGTCAAAGGTTATCTTTATGTATGTGGCTTGAGTCACATCTACCACCAGACAGTATTAACAAAGTATTCATCTCCGTTAAAGTATCAGCTGTATCTACCTCATTTTGGTAAACTTCATTTCATACTCCACGCACATTTCTTCATACCAATAAGAGAAAAATCGAAAACAGAGATTACCCTAGATACCGAACTATTCACACATGCATATTTGTATTAGGGATTTGATGCGGAGAAATAATGCTGCTTTCTATTGCAGACAGTCTAACTAAGGTATCACAGACATAGATCTATAAATTTAGAGAAGTCTAGACTGTCAGATTGGCTGTGTTGATTAACACCGAGAAAGATAGACAAGTCTAAGGCTGATATATCTTTTTTTCTCATGGTCGGAAGCAAGTTTCAAAAAATTTCTAAAACTTCCACAAACTCTTGATTAGTTAGTTAGCATTATCTGTGGTATTAGTCGCTGATGTTGGAGCAATTTGAATGTTTGTACATTTGTTTATAATAGTATTTCGAAATATAAAATTAGGCGCTCTATAATCGCCAGCATTTGGTTTTATTCTTTAAAATCAGGAAGGTTCAATTTTATTGCTAAATTCGTCCATGGTTGTCTTTATGCATGTGGCAGAGGTCATATCCATCTTCGAGCAAAATCTACTACAGCCGTATGGAGTAAACGTCGTCTGAGTGGAAATATGCTTTTTCAAACAGGTGTATGCCTTTAATTTTTATTTATTAGCGTCATTCGAAGAGTGAAGAAAAGACAGAACTTGTATAACAAACCCACGTATACAAAATTCATTTAAATGACTATATTTACAACACAGAGCTTAAATACGGTCAGACATTACTAACTAGCAACTGTTGAAAATATGAGTAGATCTGATTTGATTATTGTATGTAATTCTTTGGAAACAAGCAATTTATAGTTTTGTGCGTTTAACTCTTGTTACGTATAGGCTCGTACAAAAATAACAAGAGAAAAGAGTGAATCCAACAAGCTTTGTATATTTTAACAAAATAATTTATTTCACTAGAAAACAATGTAAAAATTGGAAATAGGACTTACGGTTTGTGAATATAATCCAAAATTTATTCCTAAGATTGAAAACTACAAGTCCTATCACTAAACAATTCTAATAAAATCCGAGTTCGAATCTCGATGAAATTCCAATATGGAGGTGATGACATCAGATGAGACAGTTGTACGGGTGGTAACAGATCATCGATTGAATCACAGTTTGTTTCCGTATAACTCTAGAATAAATTTCCACTGAATTTCTTTCTCCCAGAATTTTTTATAACAAGATACACTTGTTGGGTTTTCTAGAGAATAAATTATTAAATTCCAAAACCAAATGAACTTCAAACTGGCAACAAGAATTAGAAACCTCTTGAACCTTCAAGGTTTAAAATTAAACTGAATAAATTTCATACCAATTGGCTGTTTTAAGCCTCGAGTTTAGGTCACATGATACTCCACGTGATAGGCTGCGTGATTTACTAATTTGAACATCGCAATAAAATAAAATGCCATTTGTCACGTATGCAAGAATAGCCCTATCTAAGTACCAAATTCTTACACTGAAAACATATAAAATAGAAAGGCTGTTTACAATCCAGTTAACATGCAGGCCGAAATGACCTTGGAAATTGCCAATCGTTAACACTCGATGTTTACAAAACTGTGTACCAAAGTGAGCTAAAAATAATGCTTCTGTAATAGGTTTTACGTCCTAAATAAACAGAATTTACTGAAAGAAAATATCGAATCTCGTGGAAATAATCATTACAATGAAATGTAATGAAACAAAATTAAAATAGAAAAGAATTTTAAAACTAACACACTAGCAATTTAATTACATATACGTAACACTCTTTATCACGTCTCCTTGACACTATATGAAATGTTGTTTTCAGTGACTCAGTTTCCACATAAATCGGTAATACTTTGTTGTTTGTATCTCTTCCAAAGTTTCCATTCAGCAAATTTTCACTAAGTGCATACACCAGGTTATTCTTATGAAATACATCCATATTAGTGTGTTATACTGAGTGAATATTATCTCTGTTACACATTAATTGAGATCATATCAATCTTAGTAAATGAATGTTACAGATCAGTACTCCCTATCATGGTAATATACTGTTGAAACTTACAGACCTTACTAACGAACTGTCATTGTTAATCAGATACAGATGGAGTTTAATTGGCCTTGTATTAACTACACATATAAATCCATTAATCTGTGTTGTGTGATTTGCACCTTGAATTGTTTTATACATGTATTAACGTAGTTACCGTAACTTTACCAATCATATTTAGCTACTTTTACCTAACTCTTTCGAGAGACCGATCATTTTCAAACATCGAACTTATGTGATGTCATTAGGAATAAAGAAACAATCCAGGTAAAATCCGAAAAGATTTTAAATAAGATTTGTGAGTCACTTTTAAAAAGAATTAAGAAAGGTCCTGTATGTTTAACCAGATGATCACATTGCAAAATGTTTAGTCACCAGCCATCAAGTAAACATGTATAGTCTCACAAATCCTTTTTTCTCAACTGTTCACCGGTGTGAGGGATATTAAGGGAGAAATCACCCTTGACCTTTTCAACAATTACTGATGGTCATTCCACAACGAACCTTAGAACATATCACTTTACTGTATGCCGGTTCGTGCATATTGTACATAGGTGGCGAACCTGTCAGTACACCTGGCACTACAACAGTTGTCGGCACACATACATTTATTTTGAAACAAATTTCCATTGCATGTCCAATCGTATCATTTTGCTTTGCCATTACTTTGCTTTCCTATGAAAGTTTTCTTGCAACATTTGACATTACATTTTCAATTCTTAAGATGTTTATATACATATTTATTAAGTTATTTTCTCTCAAAATTAAGGTTGTGGGTGGTTAAGAAAATTATTAATTTGGTCCATCCTATTACAAGGAACGTTTGTCACTCCCTGACTTCTGTGATAATCTCTAGTACTTAAAACGTCATATCACTGTACTACAGTCTGCATACAGAACGAAGTCTTGTGCGCCTGAAGCCCTTATGGAATAACGGATTGCGCAGTGAATTTGGGCGCTGGAAAGTAAACCGACATGTTCCTTTCCTGGCGATGCGGGCTTGATACCAGTCCAAGACGGATTCGAGTTCCCCTTCTGTTGATCATATTGGTCGCATCTCAGATATAAATATTCTCAGATCAGTAGATATACTTTAGAAAGGCTCATTATGCACTGAGAGCAAAGACAAACATTAATAAACGCTGGTCAATTTCACAAATGTATCATTCTTTTACCAAAACGGAACCTGTTGTGAAAATTTTCCAAGCAATTAAAAATATATTTCCTTTGTTAGGAAATTTTGTGAAAGTACGAATAAAAGTTCAGATTTTGAAAATCTGATGCGATACAGCCTTGAGGCAATATTTCTGACATAAATCTACAAGCGTAACTTTGTATTGAACGGTCGTCTTACTTATGTGTATGGTATTATTTACTTATCAGATGGTCTATATCGTGGTTCGACTGACTATGGTTGCTTGAGGTATACTCTTGTCTTTTCCTATGGGTGGCCCAATCGACGAAGGCAGGGGTATTGAAGATCACCTTGAGGAAAGACTTCTGGGCCGACTTGAGGAGGCTCAGAAGGAGACTACACCACAGGTAGATATCACGGTACATACAAGATATTTCGACGCTTTACCATTGATGTGGCAAAATAATTTACACATTGGAATTACAATGTCGTCTAATTCTGGTCGTGGCTTTTATGTTCTCTTAGAAGATTGTTCAAATTAAATTGTAGAACTGCAACTACAAGATTCTTCTTATTCTTTCTGAGATTAAAGAATTGAATCAATAATGGCAATTAAAGTTGATTAACGAGATTACCATAATTTTCATCTTTATTATCATCATCATCAATTTTGTTATCATTAGTTACCAGAATATAAATAGATGATTATTATATTTACGTTTAGATTATGTGTTATCTATTTCACCCAGATGTTCTTCATAGAGCACTGTTGCATCAAGAAGTTGTTAATGGCCATAAGGCTTTCGAAACCTTAGACTGAGTTTGTCATTTCAATAAAGGTATGTCTACGAAATATTTCATTAAACTATTGTATCTATATGTGTTAGAAGACTTCTTTTTCAATAGAATGTTGTTAATCCTTTGAAATAAAATTATGGTGAATGTTAACATACAGTTGGATATGAAATCTCCTCTTGCATCACGGAACGTCATTCATTTAAAAAGATTGATTATAAGAGTACAAAGTTTAAAGCCACCTTGTGTATTGGTTTAAACCATCCATGTATCTGTAAAATGTACAGTTTGGCAGTCCGAGGCTAGTCGGCTTATGTACTTCATAAGTACTTTTGCATCACCGAACGTCATTCTTTTAAGGAGATTGATTATATTACTATAAAGTTTAAAGCCACCGTATATGTTCGTTTAAACCATCATTGTATTTGTAAAATGTACAATTTAGCAGTGTGCGGCTAGTCGGCTTTATGTACTTTTTTCTTTCTACTTAATTTAACATATTATTTATTACACGATTTTATTACCATTCTATTATTATTCGTTATTTCACAGCAAACATTAAACTCTAGAAAAGGACTATAAAAGGCTCATGACTTCCGTAATGATCGAACGAACAATCTTAAAATTGCGGGTAAGAATTAACCACTTGTGTATAAGAAACACTGCAAAATTCGCTTTTGTCTTGGAGAAGTTTAGACTATGCAATATTAAGTACCAAATTTAGCTTTTTAACCCTGTCTTATACTTGTGTCTTATATATCTGTGAGAAGACTTGTTTATCGATAGAGTGTTGTTACTCCTTTGAAATAAAATACTGATGAATCTTTCCATATAATAGAATATGAAATCTCCTTGTCACGAAATTATATAAATCCCTGTATTTGTTAACTATATGTACTCGGGTTTCATTTTTTGTATACATCGATACCCGAAGGTAATTTATGTATATTGTACAATATTTCAAAACAGTGAGTTCGGTTCATCCTATGCCACACGTGCGAAATGCTTTCGATGGTTAAAAACCAAATACATCAAATGCACAGACGATGTAGGGTTGCATCGTCTGTGTGTAAAGGCCTCACCGTAAGACTAAATCTTTACATTAAGGAACGTTTTGTCAGTGAGCAGTCTACAAAATGACTTGCACATCTTCATCTGGAGAGGTATGTGAGTTATTTATTAATTTCTTATGTATATTATAAGTTATAATTATTGTGCTACCACATTTAGTTTTCTATATTTTCTATGTAGCTTTGGCTTGCGTGGTATAATTCAGATATTTTCTATTCTAGTATGTGATAGTAACAATATAAAGTTTCATTTTTAAAAAACGGTTAGTACCATAGAATTCTTATTGGATACGGGTAATTCACTTCCGAACCTGTTTATTGCTTTGTAATGTTGTGCCGATAATGTAATTTATATAACTTATCGTATATAACGTCATTACGTGTTATCGTATATGCCCGTGTTGTTCATAGTACACGGTGTTAGATTTATTTTCAGCTGATCGGGGTCGACGGGGTACCAGCTGTAGAGCTGACCATAGCAGCCGTAGACCATTGTAGCTGTAAAGCTGAACCATTGCAGCCGTAGAACTGAGTGAGCAGTGTGTTGCAGGTCGGGTAGCAGGTTGTCGGGCGTGTTTGACCGATTGGTGGGCGCTGTTTGCTTGATTAACCAAGGAATTGAATGGTGGTCGGTGACTACCTGTAATGCTGACTGCTTAATTGACCAGTGTGACTGGTAGCCAAGTGTGCTAGTGACGAAGTGTTTTGTGTTACTCCATGAATGTCATATTTTAGCCGTGAGCTAATTTTGGGGTTTGTTATACCCAGTGTTTTGGGGATTGTAAAGATATTTTGTATGATATCTGTCCCATTGTTTTTTTTTTCTTTTTCATTTTACTATTTGAGCAAAGTACATCAGTCTTCACTATCTGAGTGAATACATTTTACTATATGAGTAAAGTACATCATTTTTACTATTTGAGTAAAACGCATCATTCATTACGTAGTGTGAAATTACTCTGAATCATTAACGTTTGTCCTTGTACTGAATAAGGTCATTTATTTGTATTCACATTTATGTTGTATTATTAGGTTAGTGCGGATTCTGTTAATTTTGTCCAATATTTGGATCTTGTACAAGCACATATTAATCATAATTCTTTTTTCTTTCAAGTCATTCAACAATAAACATTGTATTTGTATCACCATCAAAAGTGCTCTGTTATAAATTTGAAAACTAAAACGGTTATTTTCTTACGCTCCTCTTACATCAAGGAACCGCCTTCATATGGGAAGACTGATTGTAATAGTACAAAGTTTAAAGCCAACTTGTCCATTGATTTAAACCGTTAATGAATGCGTTAATGAAAGTGTATAACGCACAGGTTGGCAGTGTGATGCTAGTCGGCTTTATGCAATTTTTTTTTTCATTCTAGTCTTAAAGCTGTCGGTATGAATCAACCACTTAGTATAAGAAGGCCTGAAAGACTCACTTTTGCCTCGGGGCATTTTAGACTATGTAATACTGAGTACCAAATTTAGCTATTTAGCTATTTATGTTATTATTTTTATAACAGAAACCGGAGGATTCTGACACAAATGAAGACGAAAAATAGACCCATCAAAAAGTGAATTCTGACATAACCAAGATCGACATCATATTGAACAATAAGCTGAATGAAGGGCGTATTCTAGGCTGTGAAAAGGTAAAAGTATTGACTCAATTTTGTCATAAAATAAAAATTGTTCCTATAGTTATCCATCCTTATAGCATCTAAATATGTATTCCATGCCGTATATCAAAAGATAAATACAAACAACATGAATTATGTCTATTGGAAATCATTCTGTAGTTGTAATGCTCTCCTATATGTTATAGTTGATGATATTGTTCAACCAATAGGATTCTAACCACAGTTGATGAATATAAGTATAGATGAATTAATATAGAGAGATACGGGAAACTAGGTGTAATGCAACAACAATGCTAGCTATCTTCTTATCATTAAAAGTGTGTTTTGCAATTTTAATTTACTTTTTATATCTTAAGGTAAATAAAATTGTCTTGCAGTCTCGCACAATTCCGTGTAGAATCTAGGAATAATTTCATGTTGATATAGTTAAAAGGAATAAACTTTGTTTTAATATTTTTAAAAGCAGTCAGACAATGTTAAAGGTCATGCTAAATAGCATACCATTGTGAATTTCAATAATCTTCATCGCATATGTGAACGCTAGTAGTTACGTAAATCTTTTCAAAATTTCGATCCCATTTCCACTGCCTTCCAAACCCCTGTTTACAGCTGTATTATTGTTTCGGGTAAACATTCATAATTTGATCCATGCTTTGCAAAGACAGACGGTTTATTTTACCTGGTATTTTAGAGTATGATGATACTTACCAGCACATCTGTACACTACAAACTTAGAGACGTTAAATTATAGCACCTAGAATGCCTCTATTTAACATTTCTCATATTGTAAGTCTTCTCTGATAATGTTGCAAATTGACGGAATCTAAAGTTAAAGTGAAATTATATCTCAGCCACATTATCGGGTCGATCAATGTTGTTGGAAATAATAATTATAAATATTTGATAGACCAACGTAGGACCTTATATATTATAGACATATTCCTACGTGAATTCACATTCACAATGTTCTCAATGTCATTGCTTTAACGATTCTAATAATTTCTTATCATCTTTTACGTAGTATGCTTTCACAGTCGCTTGTTACATGGTTTTTAATGTTTCACGTTTGTAGTTTAGGAATCGATAATTGACTCTAGCTAATATTAAGAAGTACCAAGATATTGTTTTGCAAATTATTTTGCAATTGTTACCAAACATTTTCTTGTGATCATTGTACAAATGTTTTGACTGTTATGGGATCATCAATCTGGCTTCCTATTGTGTATACTCGACTTCAGGGGTACAAGATGATCATCACCAATGAAAACGTTAGAACGAATAGAACTGAGGCGTGTTACCTGTACAAAATGGATCAAGTGCTCCTTGATTATGAATGCAAGGAAAAAGGAGAAAGCCGGTATAAATCTAACTTTACTAACATTTTAGCCTTGCTGAAAACAGATACAAGCATATTGGCCTACAATTCTAATTTTAGTTATATTGACATACACTGCTAACTTTATTGCAGAAATCCTGAAGCTTGAGTTCTTTATATTCTAATGCAACATTGATAACAAATTGCAATTTATACCTGATATTTAATGTTTCTTTGAAATTCACCAGAGCTAATATAATTATCCATGAACGCCTACATAATCTAGAAATCTAAACTCATCAAAGTCGATGTTGTTTAAGGACTTTTAGTGTATTAATTTATTATCACCGAAAGCACCTTACTTTGCAACGAGAATTTAATATTCTTTCAAAGGGTGGGGAACTTTAAGCCTAGTATAACTTATATGTTTTATATTTCAGGATATTATAGTCTACAAGATAAAGCAGAAGTTAAAGGACAAAGGTTTCTATCCCAAGACGGACCTGACAGCGTGTGCAAGAATCGGCCGATGTTTATGATTGTGCCTGTAGAAAAACGAACCCCAACAGGTAAATGTATACGACTATTTACGGTATGAATATTGATCTGTTTTATTAGATACCTAAAGATCCTAGTAGGAAAAACAGGACCCGTTTCATTGGTCACAATTACAATCAAAACGCTAAATATAACGTTGCTCTGGTTGATTCTTTCTTGCGTTGAGTGCCATAAACTTACTCTTGTTCTGAATTTAAAAGTAAATGCTATCTAAGAGGCATGAACATGCGATTAATTAGCTTCGAACGCATTTTAAATTAACTAATCGTGGCAAACAAATGAGATCTCAGAAATAATGAAACACACCTTTAGAAATCTTTCACGGGTACGAAATTGTGATTTATCTGTCCATATTGATATTTGTAAATTCGTTTGTTTCGTTATCATCTGCAAAACAAAGGTAAAATATATTAGAAAATTGTTGGAGTCTATGTGAAAGAATTTAATTATCGTCTGAGTTTAATAAAGACATCTTTAACAATCTGCTGCCATCTTAGAAACACCAGGTTGCACATGCGCGCTATGTGTTAACACTCTTCGGTCTTATGGCCTTTATATATGGAAAATATCACAAATCAATCACGAATTCATGTAGATCTAAATTTTAATATTCATAGTTAGTTTCGTCATTTGTGCCTGAGGACAGCGGATTCTTTCCACTGAATCTTGTCTAAAAATTATTTCTCAGACACATATTAGAGTTGTTTCTGTATTTTGTCTCTTTAGACCTTCTCGTGTACCAATACAATACCACCAGAATTTTAGGATCTAGGTAGTGTCTGAGCAGAAAGGTGTTTTTTCTAACCCATATCTTTAGTTGTGTACCCTCTATCTGGTACATATCGATAAAGGCTATAGTAATCTCTAGTTATTGTTTAATTTCTTATAACCACATATGAGCATTATTGAAGAATATTTGTATAAATTTAAATGTAAATGAAATATATATTTACAACGAATGGTTCTATGACTGTCAGTCCCTGTTTAAAGTTCCCATCGTACTCATAATGCTTGGACATGATAAGGTTTAGAGTCTTTGTTATTATGTTACACACTACCACCATTTCACTTACTTGAAGATAAAAAGTTTACATCCTCACACGATTATATAATATTGACTAAGTTTCAAGGAAGGTACATGTATCAGCTGATGTATATTTTATACTTTCACGTGACCAGTTGTCCATCAGTTCAATAAGTTTCTGCTTATAGGTAAATCAGATGACGAATGACATTATATTTTGTATTTATTTCCAGACCTATCCAAGAATAAAAGATCTTGTTCTCGATATTTTTGCTCATGGGGCTGGTGGTGGTGTGGCCGAAATACTTGTGAAGCTCAGTGCATGCAATGTTGAATAACCACATAAAAAAGTAAACATTCCCTTTGCATGCCATATTCCAATAAATCCGCCGTAAGAAAATTAAAATCGTTGTATATCCAAACTAAATAGTCTTTTAGAATTGTGCATGGTGAATTTTATTATGCTAATTTATCTGATTAGGAGAACATGCCTGACTAGTTAACAGAATACACCTTCTACGCATTCCATCATTGGAAGTACATTATTTAATGACAGATACTAAATTATTCTTCTATACAAAATGAAACCATATGTTAAATTTCATCTGCTTGCTGCTTAGAATGTTAATAGTGAGCTGGTAAGTTCTCTTCAAAAATTTATCAGATATGTCTAATAGTATTATTCGGTCAGTAACTTCAATACAGCAAATATAACCACGACATTGTCATACAAGCACCGACTAGCAGGAACGCGAATAGGTTTACGACACAAAATGTAAGGACAAATAACCAGAACAGATTATAAAAGATATAGAAAAGTCTGTCACATTAGCCCCACTTAATTTAAGGCAGATTTACTTTAACAAAATGCCTATATTTCTATATAAATTGTTACGGAACACATCTTTCCCGTAGCAATATATTCTGTATGGTTCAATTTATTCCTGGACAGCTGCTGCCGTTCGCAAAATACTATAAAGGTTCTAAAGAAAATATAATGACTAGACCTTAGAGTTAGGATGGTCAAAGCAAAATAAAATATTGCTAGTTAGGATCTAAATTGTTTTTAGTAGGTTTGAGTCTCAAAATGGTAATGGATTAACCATAGGGCAGCTATTTATATTTAAACACGAATAAATTGTCCATTTCAACATCGAATTGTCGGAAAGTAATAAATGTAAATATTGTATAATATTGTAAATATTGTATAATATTGTAAATATTGTATAACGTCATTTCTTATAATTACGCACGACGTAGATAATATGCCATTGAATTTACTTATGCCATAGAGTGCATTGGACGTTCATAAATAAATAAATACGTCGGGAATCATTCATCATTGAGGGGTTAATTGAGGGGTTAAATGGTAAAACATACATGTTCGCTCTCATCTTCTGGTACAAAATGTGTTAGATATTCACTGGAGAAAAGAGATTCTAATCAGACTGAAAAGGCAACGAAAGACAGCAAATAAATTCTTACAGTACTATGATTCAGGATGACATCACACTCACACACTCACACGCACAAACACACAACATGCCCTCTATCAGCTGCTGAAGGTTATGTCAAAACTTCAAGATATGAATTTGAACGTTTGTCAGAACAAAGTGACTGGTCACATGAACCATCTTATCACTACTTACTTATACTTAAAGGTCAGTCTGACAAATGTATACATTCTGAAATATAAAATAGAAGAGTAGAGAATGGATGAAAAACGTGGAATTAAGTACACAAATGCAGTTGCCATTATACTACATATGGACTTATTTGATCCAAACGAATGCCATCAATGATGACAGGATTAAATACGTGATAAGACGACAAACTTCCTCAATAAATTTCCACCAACAGAGTATATTAAAGATATACGGTATACCCCTTGGACGCAATAAAAGATACAATTCAAAATTATAAATGTGAGCAAAAAGAGAGAAACAAGCTGAAGAGGAATTATGAAAACCATTGCAAGAAAGAATAGGAAACTAAGAAGCGAGCGAGAAACAAAATATTGAATGTCTTATAGTTTATAATTTAGTTACAGTCTGAGATATGCTTGACAATTAAATGATGGACGTAACATTTTAAAGACACATTAACAGTTAGTTCACCTGAACACGCTGTAGCAAACCAGTATAACACTTTTGTGAACCGAAACATTTAACATAATTGTAAAACTTTGCTACACATGCAAGACGCTAAACAGCTTTGACAACTACAATTTAAAATCTGATGGTGATTACTTGATTATCAGGTTAAAGGCCAAGAGTGTCATATGAAATTCTGTAAGAATGAACTAAATTTGGAAATGTGAAAACAACTGGATGCCGAATGTCTTATTCGAATGTGAATGTACACAGGCCATCAAAGTTAATAAAGTGTGCAGAGTCCTCATATTTACCTGAAATTAAGAAAATTTGTGTCTGAACGTGCAACCGTTTTACCTGAAGATCAGGGTTTCGTTGGAACCATAAAGATCAATCTGAAACAATGTAATCTATTGTGCAATAACCATAATATTCCCCAATACATAACTGCTTGTTTGATAATGGACATAAATAATAACAAAAGGTACATTGAGGTTTTATACATCCCATACCAGACAACACGTTAAAGGCTTATAAACGATAATACAGCTATGGAGCAGTAACCTATGAATACTGGGATACTGAGATAAAAAGATTAGGCGAACGTGGTTATTGCTTTGATAAGACATTACGACAAGATTTAAGCAATATAGTTCAGATTCAAAAATCATGCTACTTTTTGATGATGATATATTTTTATCCTGGAGTGATTTGATGATGAATGGTTTGTGGAAACAATATAGAAACATCAAATGATAGATTTAAATTAGGTCTAAACAACTCTAGGGTGAAAAAAGATATAATTCTATCAGCAGCCAATAGCAATTCGTCAAAGTTACGAACATGGGTACACATTATGTAGACAAATGGGGGACAACACCTTAATCGAATGTATTAATTGCCAATACATATTGTTATAAGTGCCATAATAATCTTGCCCATTGTCACAACCTTCGCCTTAAGCCTTTAAGCCTTTCTATTTAAGAAATTGATTGTACCTCTAATGCTAAGTAGCTCTTCTTTAACTTTAGAATCTTGTTTAACATCGTCCCAAAGTTTATGCTGTAGAGCTGTTGAATGCCATCTACCGGCTGCTTTTGTTTCTGCACAGCTAAGCAGTTGTTCATTTTAACTTTTTGATAAGGCTGTTTCTCTTTGCTAATGCATTTCTTATAGTTTCTAGATCGTCTGATCTTACATTGCCGCTCTTGTAGCATCTGATACACCATCTGCATATTATCCTAAGTATCTTTCTTGCAGAGTAAATACTCTTTGCTCTTCAACTTCAAGTTATCCACTGTGATGTAGTGTGTGGTAGTCGTATAATATTTTTTTCGGCTTCTGTTTTTCCTCGTGAAATGCTTCTTCTGTTTCGTTGTTCCATTTTTATGTTCTCTGAAGTTTCATTTATCTGTCTTTGGATAAGAGTAGTTTCTGAAGTTTGCTGTTATGTTCTGCAGTTATGTGTACTTCCTATTTATCCGATATCATCAAAAATACGAAATGCAATTTCCACAGAGTGGCTGCGGATTCTGGTGCCAACATAAAATATGTTTGGTCTACTTGAATGATGAGTTCTTTGGGGGTATCTGATGAATGTCTTGTTGTTTCACAAATGTTAATCTTTGTTTTCTTACGTAAAGTTTACATTAGTTTTATCAAACACATAAGTATTTATGGGATTGAAAACATTGTTTTTAAAGTCATTGGTTAGTTTTTTTTTGCTTGAATGATTTGCAAGATTTTAATCATACTTCTTGTTCGAATACTCATTTTCTTATATTTTATTATTTTGATGGCAAACTGTCATTGTCATATAGTTGTGCGAGTCATATACAGGGCCTGCCCCAGACAGTATGGTACCTCAAAAAGGAGCGCCTTAGGTCCCCCTTCCTCTCGTACATTTCTTCAACCTATGATTATTTCTTTTGGATTGCCGTACAACCCTATCGCCCAAGCTTGACGCCTGGATTGTCTACTCCTAAATTCGAACCTGGTCTTAAATCTAATATCTGTCCAATGACAACATTTTCTTTTCTGTATAGAGTCAGAAACATCCAAAGAGGCACACTGAATAATTTCATCTATGTCAAAATCCTAAACAGTAGTCTTTCTTGATGAAGTTCTGACACTTGCAAAATATATCTGTAGATGACAAACCAAAACATATTTAGCATCGCATTCTAACTCGTATAGTGTCATTTGCTTGTACTAGTCATCTGTCTGATAATATTATTATACATTTTTTCAGTTTCTCTTGTGATACATTTCTATTTTCATTATACAATTTGTTCAACACTCTTTTGTAGTACTTTGCTATAAATCTATTTCCAGTAGCCGATTCTTCTTTTGAACCCAGATATTTATTTCTCTATGATACCGCTAGGATATATTTCTGTAATCTGTCTTTTTTTAATTGTACTTTCATGATGACTTACAAGAAGATTCATGTTTGTCATGCCTTAGAATCACGTTGATCTAAAATTTTCAATTACAATTCAATGTGATGTAAATAAAAAGGAAAAAGGAAAAACAATACACAACTAACAGATCACCAGATAAGGTTATCTTCAACAACGAGAAAGGTGCACTTTGTCCGACACTTGCTACAACGTTGGTAAACGTTAACAAGAATTAAATAGAGCCAATGGTAATAGAATACAAATTGAACAAGAACACATGTATCGCATGAAAACGGAAATAATATAATTTCTATGCGTTCAGACAAAATTAGCATTGAGAAGCTGGAGGTATTCTTATTGTTGGTACTTTTTTAATTTTCTGAATACTCATGAAATTATTGGTTTTAAGATCCAAACGATACTAGTGTAGTGTATACAGGCGGCAATTTCGTTTAATTCTGAACAGCAGAACTAAATTGATACTAATGAACAAACTGCTCTACAATCAAAGAATAACTTAAACTGTACATGAGTCTGCAAGCTCAGTGGAAAATCTGATATCATCTGCGCTATCTCTTTCTTACATATGATTAGGAGAAGAGACATCAAACACACGACTCCTATATCAGACTTTTCAGCTTGCACACCGTTAAGATAATGCATGATAAATAAAGTAAACCAACGAGCATCATAGCAGTAATAGAAAAATGTAACACCAACCTAAATTCTTTTTAACTGGCTAGTAGTTAGCAAGGAAATGATTTGAGGCGGAAGAGGACTTATATTCTCGCGAAACTGCATTGCATGAATAGTAACGGTGTATCTAGCTATTTGCTCAGCTCCTCTGTTTTGTCGCTAACTAAGATATGATGAAATAATATTTTCTAACATTAAGCTGAAAGCATTAAGGATTAATGAAATGATTAGCAAAGCAACAAGTGAGAGCGAGGACAGTCATAAAGAAGTTAAAGAAATTACTTCAAAAGCAATAAAGGCAAATGCAATCAAACATCAAAGAAAACCGTAAAGAAAATAAAAATATCGATCTGAGAACCTTATGATACAGAAATAAAAGGAAAAAAGATATGCAATGCGAAGAAAATTGTTAAAAATTATTATATTTCCATGATATTCAACTAACATTATTCTTCCAAGTTATGAAAGCATAAAACATATTTTTAAGACGTTTTAATTGTCCTGCATGACCATCCTCAGTTTAGTTTTATTTACGAAGGACAAAAGAAGCAGAGGAAAACGATGTGACGTTATTAAAATAGTTCACCTATGATTGGAACTTAACTAATAACTGTATTATAAATTAGACAATCCCGTTATGAATAAACTGAAGCACTGACTAACCCATTAAATTACATGAAGCTAATTAACAATTAAGAGATTTGTTGATTGCCAGAGACGAAAGAATGGACTAACTTAGAATATTATGTAAAGTCTATCATGTTCTAAAACGTGGTGTTAATTATTTTACGAAACCTTTTGAAGTTAGCTATCAACACATACTTGTGTACAACGATTAGTGAAATCGTCAGTTAATTTTACTAGCCCGCTGATTTTACAATATGGTTGTTCTTCATATCAGTTCACTAGATATTGAAATATGTAGTTCCATCTTCAGCTGGGCATTTAGAAGTTAAATGACTTCTGCCTCTTAAAGATATTATCAAAGATTTTAATAACACTTTTATCATTATTTATTTTATATAAATTATATGTAACGGATAAATTAATTACCATCATCTTTTCTGGACACATTTATCTCCAGGTGCTTTAACCGATGAACATTGCATTCTTCTTCTAAAGGCAAAGGTTTATATTATTTTATTGTTTGATTATCGTACTTGTTTGGGTCTTCCAGATAATTGTTTTGTACTAATGAGTTATTGATTGATATTATATAAGAAAGTTTTTATGTCTAACCATATTGTGTATTTAGCTTGTTCATCACTGTAGATTCTAAGGGTAGTTTGTAAATATGCATCTTCAATTTATGAAGAATAAGCAAGGTTTGAACTACCAAATGCATTTTAACGGCTACTTATTCTGCCACGTGCAAATTGTCGAAGATCAAAAACAAAGGTGTGGTTATGTTTACACAAAATACACAAGGATTTAAACTAACATTAAGATTTATTTAAAATTTGAAAGTAACGTCCCTTCAGTCTCTCGGTCTCATAATTTGCACACTGCAAATATCTTTAACTTCTGGATTCTCTAAAATTAAAATGTCCAGTTGCTAAATAAAGTGTCATTTTGTGGCTAAGGTAAGATTACCGTTTGATCATATCATGTTACACTCTTGTAATATATACTTATCATCTTTTTTATTTTTGTTCGTATGTAAATTTTTACATTTCATAATTCTCCCATTTGTCGGTATTTGCGTGCATTTGTGTATTGTTCGTTTGTTCATTCTATATTCCATGAATTCTTACGACTACTCTTTACTTTCCGTACTATCTGCATTTCAGTTTGCTCGTTTGATCTTTGAATATTCCTTTTAATTATAAAAATAACTGGTGATATAGAAAACTCATTCAGTTTGATTTATAATAGCAGTATTCGTAGAAAATTCTTTGATTATTATTAAACATTTGTCCTGGGTAAAGTATGCCTTAGGAATAAACGACGTCTTTCGTTGCTCACAATGTCGCACGATTTGTCAATTAGAAAACGATATGAAAGGTTTATGTTTAATATTATCTACAAAAGGTACTTTCTCGTGAAGAAATGTGTGTTCTGTGTTCCATATAGTGAAGAACACTACATTGTTGTTGTGTGTGTATATATATATATATATATATATATATATATATATATATATATATATATATATATATATATATATATATACTACATATATATATATATATATATACTATATATATATATATATATATATATATACATATATATATATATATATATATATATATATATATATATATAAAGCTTAACAGGCCATGCAAACAGTTTGCAAATTCATTATAGTTTTTATTAAATATTCTATTGTACTTTCTGGAATTCATGTTTAAAATTAATTGTTCTCTTAGAAGATCATTATTCAAAAGAATGTCATAACAACGTGACGTTATAACAACGTGACTAAAAGTACGTCTTACATGAAATAATAGTGACCATAATGACTTCTTTTTTAGTGAAAAATCATATAATTCATCATGTGAATTGTCGTTGATATATTTAAAAAAAGTATGATTGGCATATTCATTCAGTTCTCTTTACCCCACAGGTGGGAACTATTGATTCTACTGCTGCTGGTCTGTGGCGTGTCGGTTGATGGTTTCCATGTCAAGTGGCAAGCATTAATTTCCTTATCATCTTTCCTTCTCCATATCTCTATGGCTGACCCATGTTGGAGTAAGGCTATTTGATACTCATGCACAAGCCATCTCCATCGCCTCCTTTTCACTGTTTCGACACTCATGCCCAAGCCTTCTTCATCGCTTCTTTTTCACTGCTTCAACAACAGGTTTTGCAGGTCCCACTTGACGGTCTTTGTGTGTCAGAAAATGTGAAAGAGACTCCACATACGCTTGTTTTGGTAGGTCTATAGTTTGTAAACTACTCTTGTATTGTAAGCTTCCAGCACGCTAAATATATAACAGGTCAATAAGGGAGATGATGTTGAAAATCCTTAAGTTTGTTTTTGCTCCCCATTTCTTTGATTTTCGAATGGTCTTCAGCATCATGAAGAAAAGTTCTGATTCTTGGAGTGACATCGCTCTCAATGTCGCCATATCTTGCCTCGTTGCTTCGTCTATGGGATTGTCATTGATGATGCCACGGTTATTTTGCGTTTTCTGATTCGTTGTCATCATCTTTGTCTTGCTGATGTTCACTTCTGGTCCAAGCTTTTGGACTCTCTCAGTTAGTCTTAAAGGTTTTTTGTAACACGCCTTGCATGCCGTTTGAGAGCAAGCTGACGTCATCACCAAGTCCAGAGCTTCTAAACATGAGGGGAGAGTTCATCAGATTCCTATTATGGTACCTACTATGCTTCTTTTAAAAAGCCAAAATAAGGTGAAAGTATAAAGAAGTCGTGAGAGAATGCAGCCTTGTTTGCCCCTGTGGTGATGCAAAAACATTTTGTGGCTTTGTTGCTCATAACTTTGCACATATGGTCTATGTATTGTAATTTATTAAATGTACCTTCCTTTGATGGATTCGTTATAGACGGAGAATTTACCAGAGGGACTCATAAGATGGCTGACATAAACATTTTCTAAGTCTATGCAGTTGATGTAAATCTTGCTGTTCCATTCAGTAGATTGTTAAAGAATCTGCCAAAGGGTGAGGATGTGGCCAATGCAGCTTGTTCCTTGCCTGTAACCTGCTTGATAACTTTGTCCACAACAGCAGAAGATCTTTTGATGAAGATTCTGATTAAGACCTTGCTCCTGACGGTGAGCAGTGTAATCCGTCGCCAGTTCACAGTTCCCAGGGTCAACTTTCTAACAAACGTTGAGAGTGAAGCCCGCTTCCATTCTTATGATGTGTCTTTTGTTTTATATATCTGCCCTAAAAACCAGTAGAGGATATTGAGTGAGTTTTTTTTTCCTAAGCTTTCAACATCTCTGAGTAGATCCCATCCATATCAGGTGCTTTAATGTCTTTATGCTGTTTCCATAACTTCGATTAGAGTGCTGCAGTCTATGTTGACGTAAGGTAAGATAATCTACATGTTCTTGAACGTCTGCTGCATTCGATGGCTGTATTCTGTTTAAAATGTTTTGAAACCGTTCCTTCTATCTTTAGATTTTATGTTTCTCGTCAGAGATTGGTTTGCCGTCTTTGTCTCTCCATTGTTAGGTTCTAGTTTGTTCCAGAGCAGCCCCTTAGATCTCCATGGATTTTATGCAGAGTCTTTGTGTCATGCTCGCCGGATACATTTTTTCTGCTTTTATCGCAAGCCCTTCAAAGAAGTTTCTAATATTATTCCTTGTTCAGTTTTTCACTTCCATGTCCTTCTCTGCGTATTCTTCGGATGTCCTTTCTTTCAGTCGGAGAGGAAGCTTCGCATCCAGCATAAGTATCTTCATCTTTTTCGTTTCTTCAATCAGCTACGTTTTATGTGTTTTCTGACAGCTAAGGACAATGTCAGGTGCTTCCTGAATTGCTTGTTTGAAAGCATGTTTGATCATTTCATTGTCCCCATGCAATATGCTGGACTTAATCTTGATGGTTATTTAGAATTTCTCTTTGATGTCAGGGTTGGTCAATCTTGTCACATCAAAATAATTTTGTCTCTTCTCCCATTGTTTGGCTCGCTTCAACTTCAGACCAAGCAAACCTACTACAAGACTGCGATCTCTCCCCAACTTCTTCAAAGGCAGACTCTATTTGTCATTTATGCGGGTGTGACCTATATGGTTCTCTGACGTGCTATCATGAGATTTTCAAATCAGTTTGTATATTATTTTACGCTTATAGATGGTTTCACTAGTGACTAAGTCATTATTTCCACAGGGATCACACAGTCTGTCAACGTATTATTCATTTTCTCTGTCAGTGCTGTCGCTTCCAACACATGCATTTCAGTCTTATCGGGTTTCGGTTGCCTGTAGGCTCTTACAAAATGCCTCCTTGGTTCATTCTCATGCAACAACAGTTGGTGCATAGGCAACAATGATTGCCAGTTTGTCAAATCTGTGTGAATCACACTTTTGCTAATTGGTTTCCACTCCTGGAGTATCTTGCTTTGTATTTTACTGATGGCAAAAAGCCACCGAACACCATTATTTTGGTTATATTCCTGCAGATCATAGGATGATGTCGCTTGTGCCAAAAGTTATTTTACCTGCACTAGTCAGTCTAGCTTATATTACACAAGAAGGCTAAGTTTGTCCTTCTCGTCTCATGAATGATTTGTGGAAGTCTTCGGGCTATTATAAAGTTCTTACATCGCAGCATCCGACTAGCATGGTAAATTTGAGTGTTGGGCTATAGCTGTTATGGGTGAAGACCTATTTTCGGTGTTTGTCCTCGTCCGTCTTTAGTCCAGTAACTTGCTTAACTCAATGTTACTAACATAAGTAGTATTTTTACTCCTAAAGCTGTCAGTACCATTGTAGTCTTTACGGATTGGGGTTAATGGCTCTATGACCAACCCCACTCTTTAATTCAGGCTTGGGACAGGCAAGCATAAAAGGAAAATAATTTGCGTCAGTTCGCTAGATATAAAACCATGCACTTGTTTAAAGTTATCTAGTCAATCTGTCATTTTCATTGCACAGTTGCAGGTAAACTGCTTACAATATTGTACCTTTCTCCGTTTGCCGGTTTAATTACTGAAACAAATTCTTTTGTATGAAAATGTAGTTTTTTGGGCTGACGGGGGTAAAACAAGCAACTTATTACCTTTTCAATTCGATGTGAATAGATCCTACCAGAGCGGAGAATTGTCACTAAGATACTGTCCACTCGTACATCCGCTGTGCCTGCGTAGAAACAGTCATCTTTTCATAAACGACAGGATGCCAGGACATCAGAGCTTTGCTTGAGTATGGCATTTGCTAATAAACATGTGTAAGTAATGCATAATTAAGTTGCTTCCCACCCCCATCAAAAAACAACCCACATTTTGGTTGCAGCAGTATATTACCCATTGTTGTTACGCAGCTGAATTTCTCAGTTAGGTGGATAGGTTGATCTTTTAAAACTAATCATAAAGAAAGAAAAATGGAACATGGCATTAGATGGAGAGATCCACTTTACAAATTGCTGATCTCTCTCTCTCTCTCTCTCTCTCTCTCTCTCTCTCTCTCTCTCTCTCTCTCTCTCTCTCTCTCTCTCTCTCTCTCTCTCTCTCTCTCTCTCTCTCTCTCTCTCTCTCTCGCTCTGTTTCTGTCTCTGTCTCTGTCTGTCTGTCTCTCTCTCTTCCTCTCTCTCTCTCTCTTCTACATTTTGTGCCGCAGCTATGGAGGAAGTAAAATGTTTGTACTTCGTTGTACTAACATGTGAAAATAGGAGGAGGAGAAGGTAGTATGGGATAGCCTAACTGGCGTATTCATGGCGTCCTCCAAGGAAGAGTGATTTAGAATGGCCCATGAGGCAGCAACAGCAAGAATCTCGTGGGCTTACAATTTCATTAAAGGGAGGTCTCTGTCATGAAGGGTCTGCTATGCTCTTTGATTGTGTTGACAATCGACAGTGAGATAGTTGAGACCGAAATATCAACGGAGCTCTTAAGAGGAAGGAAATACTTTTTCTACCCTTTCTTTTCCTTTTCAATGCATTTCGATTAAAACGCAGTGCCCAAACTGGGACAAAAAAAAACCGATTCGACTGAGACTAGTAAGCTCTATAAGTGATGGGGCTTTTTGGCTTAATGTCCCGTTTGAGAAAGGAGAGAAACGGATTTGTAATTCCCATTAATCGGGAGACAGCCGGTTTCAATATAAACGAGTGAAATTGGCTGCGCCTTTTTGAGGATGCCACAGCGAGTAAAAACAGATTTGAGTGGGAAGTCCTGAAAGAACGCCTCACTCAGATGATTGATATGGGTTTCTGGTTAACGATCATAAAATCCAAAATAGATTCCATCTGGACAGAATAAAGCAGGAAACAGGTTTCTTCAGCTCAGAATGTTTAATGAGAACAGCAAGGTGTAAATCGGAACTGATTGCAAAGTCCTGAGACACTTTAGGTGTGTTGGACACGGCGGCTCCAAAGCCCTTGATAGCTGATTCCGAATAGAATTTGGTCTCATAAAGGAGGAAACGGAAATCGTCAACAGAAGTTATAAATGAACAGCTAGGAACAATATGTTTGCAAAAGCACCAATCAGAGAAGATTTTCCACCTGAAATCAGAGCTGATCGAGAATGATTATGTGGTTTCCACCTTGCAAGAAGGCAAAAGAGTAAAGGGCGCACATGGAGACGTCCTAAAGGAAACAAATCTGCATCGGCGTTAAAGATAAAGGCTAGCAGACAACGTGGGTTTTACTGGCAACTCCTCTACAAGTGCCAGGATTCTATCTATCCGATCCAGTGAAACCCGGACTAATTTTTTTCTCGAGAGGAAATTCATACCCACCTAACGAAATCCTGAGATAGAATGAGTTCCGACTTAACGAGATTGGGTAAAATACCCGACCGAGTTAATACCCGAACAGTTCCTGACGGATGGACTGAACGTGAACGTAGTGGATCTGCGAGTCGACAAAATACTGGATGGAGAATCAGGATTCCCTGTAATCGGAGATAGGACGCTTCTACTCCCATAATTCGGGTGAACACTCAGTGTGGGGAAGCGATTCCGAATGGCAGAACCCGAAATTTAAATATTTCCTGGTCCAAGCAACACCAGATGTGTTTCTGACGTGGAGGAAAAATCGTGATATTCAAAGTGGCATCCAAAAGATCGATGGAGACTGCCCAATCTTGGGGACATATCGCTTTCTGGATTGAGGAGGTGGTCTCGATCTTAAAGTTTCCTCCACAAGAAATCGCTTTGATGGGAAGAGATCAATAATGAAACGAAATATCATGCTTTTCTTGTCCACCAGGAGGATTCGAGTGTAGAATGCCGGAGACTGATTGATCAGGACAATCTCGACTGCACCTGTCTGCAAAAGGATGTGCACCTATTAAGTCAGTTTCACAAGATTGGACTGGTGAGAGTACATAGAGGTCCTAGACAGAACAAGTTGTTCCAGAAACTGAAGTCAATAATCCTCGTTCAAAATAGAAGGGATCCATCTATTGTTATTTATGCTTGGCCCTCGGAGCACTTCGGGGATTTCTACGCAGAGGACCTGACTGATCATTAGGAGGTGTCATTTCAGGTTGTGTAGTGAACTGGAACCGCATCTGTTTAAAGACGGTGGCCCTTATTAGCGTTTTCAGGCCAATTGCGATGGGCCCTGCCTACCGTGTAGTTGTGAATGATCTATTTTGATGATCATTCAAATCTCATGAAGTCGCGTTGGGGAGGAGTCCTATAAAGGGGCTCTCGGCTTCAAGTGGATGTGTAGACATTCACCTGATAAAGCAGCCTTGAAATTTTAGCGTAGGAAATTATGGTTACCAGGAGCCTGACATTCTGTTCAATGGTTTCAATTGTTGAAATTGGAAGGCTTTCCCAGGCTCGAGTTGCATATAATTTCTTCAAGTATTGAGGAATGAGCATGGAGCAGGAGACCTGGTTGTGGTCTAGTCCCAGAGATCTTTTCGAAATGGAGGGTACTTTCTTTGACTGCGCCAGATGGTTTCTGGCACAAGTCAGTCGGTAGCATGCTGTAGCGTTTACCGCCTTATGAAAAGACCAGATCTCCCCCTCTTCACCCAACTGTGAGGAGTTGTTTTACCTGATAGAAGGCTTCAATTGGGCTGTTTATACCTCAGACTAATTGGGGTCAACGAGGATAGATGCTTCATCAACATCCAAAACACTCGGAGCAAAATCAAGAACAGGAGCAGAGAGGGTGAACAGACTCTAATTGGTTGTCCGTTATTTATGAAAAATAAAGGTTCCTACGAAAATGAAACACAAGCATCAATAACGCCAAACGGAAACCTCTAACCGATCGAGAGTCTCTCTAAATTGGGTTAGCTCATTTTGTTACTTTATCGCTGACGCGCGTGTGTTTTCAAATTTTTGTATGTGCCCGTTTATTCGTCGGACACTCACTGCTGGTCATCACCCTCTCTGCTGCTGTAATTAAATCATCGTTATATCAATAATGGAATCTCATAGCAGCTAAATTAGCTCGAGAGCGATTAGAGGCAATTGAAAGATATCTTCCGCTTCGTAATGGTGTTAATCAACAACTACAAGCGCGTCAACAAACACAGGAAGAATTCGATAGAGAAACAGAACAGGTATTTAAACCAGTTGCAGAAGCTACTAAGGGTCTTCTTCCTACATTAGAGCAAACCCTAGAGCAACTGGAAAAATAGCAGAACGAACTAAGAAAACAAAAATGATTTTACGGGAACTTCCAGGTGAAATAGCTGCTTCGCAACCACTGCCAGAACTACTTGAAGGTACTGACCAAGCTCGTGCTCCAGAAGTAGAACCAGAACCAGAACCAGAATCAAAACGAGTAAGATTAAGAAATGACTTAAACGACAAATTTATTGAAAATCGAGTTATATTTTTAAAAAATATTGACGCGGTAAGATGACCCGCGTTTGCCGCAGCGAGTTTTGATTAGAGAGATGTGTATCTAAGAACCGAATATGCTAAAGATAGAATAAGCCGTGGAACCTGGCACAAATGGATATTTCGCATATACTACGGAGCTGATCAGGCCCGAGATGACGATCCAAGATTTATTGAATTTAGTAACGGCATAGATGATTATCTTAAACGGTACCGACGACTACAACGACGAACCCAAGAAAGAAGTGAGGATATAGAAGAATGGCAAGATCTCCCCGGTGCAACTGGAAGTGGTATTGTTAGCCAGGGAAGTGGTCTTATTACTCCATATCCCGGTAATGTTCTTGCCCATGTTGATCGACTAGAAATTCTGATTGGTGGAAAACGAGCCGGTAATGATTCTCCAGAAATTATTAATGAAGCAGCTGATATTTGTCAGAGATTATATGCAGGGGGTATCATGGATATTAATGTGTATCTGTCCCTCATTAATGAAATCGCTGATGATTATTTCAGTGATTAAAGAAACGATATAAAAAAGATAATCATAGATGATGCTCAACGTGGACCTGTAATGGTCAGAATGATAAATTCGAGATTACCAACCTATAAAGCGATCTACGGTGATGGACTCGGTGATGTTGTTCAGCGTCTATTTAGAAGGATGGCCCCAAAAGCAATACCGATTGCAAAGCAACTGGGAATGAAGCTATTGACGTTGTTCGTGAAAAAGGTATTGGTGCTGTCGGTGATGTTGCTAGGAAAGCATTTTCAGCGATTAAAGATAGACTAGCACAATTAATACGATCAAAACCTCAGCCAGTAAAATTACCCAGCACTGAAGTGATGCCTGCAAACGTTAGTAAAATAATAAATCAAGCTGCAAATAAAATAATTAGCAGAGTTAGCTGGTGTACCAATGTCAGAAAAAGAAGAAAATATAAATGCAAGTTTAATAGCGAGGAAGGGTCTTCGCGTTAGACGATAATAAATATAATAAAGATGTTCAAAAATGTATCTGATCCCGCATTTGACATGGATGAGTCAGATCTCAAGGATGAATCTGTGTGCGATTATCAATATTATTCTTATGACGCACGACAGCCAAATCAGCGTGGGCGAATTGAGCTGCAAGTTCAGGACGCAAGCAGATATTTCTTACCTGCTGAAGCATTTATTAAAGTAGAAGGTCAGATCTTAAAAACAGATAATAACGAATTTGCAGCTGATTTTAGTGTTGGTTTTGTTAATAATGGCATCATGGCGTTGTTCCACAGTGCTACATATATCATCGACGGAAGACCCATTGAATCAGTTCAGAAAGATATTGACGTTGCCACAACGATATTGGGTCTAGCAAGATACAGCGACGATTATTCAAGATCAGCTGGTCTGTCAATGATGTTTAAAAAGAACACTTTCTAACCACCCTAACTATAGACCATATAATATAAGACGACCAAGAAACAATGCCGACAACGCTGACGCTGATGTGTGGTGTGTGGTTCATGGTGCTAACCCAGAATTCAACTTAGGATTCGCAGCACGTCGATCTATGCTGAAGGATGGAAATAGAAGATTTTCGTGTGCGATTCCACTGTCACACATCTTTGGATTTTGCAGAAATATCAGAAAGGTTACTTTGGGAGCTAAACATACAGTTGTGATCGTACGAAAGGTTACAAATGATGATGCAATATGGCGATCTGTTGGTGCTGCTGGTGATGTAGGTAAGTAATACTAGGAAAACTTTAATTGTGGATGCCAGTAATGACTCCAACAATACCTGAAGAAGAACATTTACTCTCTTTTATGGGTCAAGGTGGTAAATCAATGTCATCATGCTTGACGATGACCACAGATAGTGTTCAAAGTACAAGTAATGGTTTTATTTACATAGCAGATAGCATAACAGCAAGGTGTCTTTGCACCTCGACATACATTTGTTGCTTTCCAAGATGTTGCACTAATAAATTCACAAACACATAGTATAATGATATTTGACAAACGCGGTATATCTGAAGTTTCATTGAGAATAAATGGACATCAAGAACCAGCTGAGAATATATTATTAAATTTTGATCAAAATCATGTAGCACGTGCATATCATTGTTTAATGTCATTTATGGGACGTGATCAAAATGTTGATTCTGGTTTACAAATATCACAGCTAGATTTTACAACTCTGTATCCGATCTATTACTTTTCACTGGAACACTTGGATTTATTTAGGCAATCTGTCATTGATGTACACTTTCGAGGACAAGAGGAGCTATTGATAATTATAAAGCAATCGCTGTTATACTCAGCGATAAGACAATGCTACTTGAAGATGTTGATGGTCGCATGAGAGTCATTGATGCCTCAATAAAAAACATGTAATTTGATCCCTGATTTAAAATCAGGATGATATTATAAATCTCATATCATCATGTTAAGGTCAGTCTGACTCCTGGCCAGATTAAGAAACTACAATCAGTATCAAAAGAAAACTGTGGAGTAAAAATATCACTAAAAAAAGAACAAATCACAGGAGGTTGAAATAAATTAACACTGACAGAAGGTCAACTCAGACACTTCAGTGAAGCTAAACGATCAAAGACCTGCATACGACTTAATCTTTCTGCGGGTGCCATTAAAGACATCGTTAAGACGGGTGGTATATTTTCACTTCTCGCAGCTATACCAGCATTGATAACCGCTGCAGCCCCAGCTGTTGCAAAATCAGCTGCATTTGGTGCTGTTGGAACTGCTGCTGGAATGGCATTAAAGAAAGCAACAGGACACGGAATAAAAACTTCCTAAAAAAGAGAAAGGGTCTAAGATTGCCAGGAACTCCCAATTCGTGGTACGGAAAAGGTCTAAGACTGTCCGGGACACTTCGTTGATTCTTCCTATGTCCAGTTTTGATTTACTCGAGGCTGCTGAGCGATTAAATATAAAAAAAAACAAACTTCAGAGGTGTTTTTATGTGTGATCAGTTACCGCACAAACCAGATAATGTTGAAACTGTATCATTAATCTCGATGGAAGTTCAGGTTCTGATACTCACTGGGTTGCATACGCGATTGATCCACGTGGAATTATTTATTTCGATTCGTACGGACTGGCACCAACAAAAGAATTTTTGAAGTATGTCAGCAATTTTCAAAATATTCCAATCTAGTATTCAACATTACCAACACAAAAATTAACAGATTCGCCAATATGTGGCCGTGAAACCCTCGTTGTACTCGACACTGTGTCAAGGTTCCTAATGCCACCTCATAAAGTCGAGCACGTGTATACCACGTTGTCCAACATTTTAAACAGGTCTTAAAGTATAATGGTTGATATTTATGGAAGATCAGCTAAAACTAAAACCCAACAAACGCCAAGTGAAGATTTACTCAAACGAGTAACAAGACAGATCAATGATGAATTATCTGACCTGCTCAATCTTGCCATCGTTGATCCAAACGAACTTGTTGTGTTTCAAAACCGTGAAGGAAAATTGATGAGGAGTAATATTTCAATCAGCGATATCATTGTTTGTAACAGAGCAACACGAGAAAGTCTCGTTGCCGTGTATGACCGAGAAGGAAACTTGTTCCTAGTGTTGTTACTCCGTCGTCGATCCGAGATATTTTATCCGAACGAGTGTTAAAGATCAGTCATATAATGACCGGCATTCTCAACATGAAGAACAATAAAATTGCAAACGTGGGAGAACCAACAGATAATCTCTGCAACTGTTTCTGAATTTTTGCAGAAACGCAAACAGAACCGTTAATGATTTTTTGGGAAGTTCACCAACCGTTGACATAAAACTCGCCTACGTAAACGCGAAACACAACGATATCATCAGTGGAATTCCTAATTTCGTAAAAGAAACCAACTAATCTCGTTAAAATTCCTCACCAACAGATCAACAACATGGTATTTTTGTTTTTGTAATGATTCAAAATCACGCATAATTTTTTTCAGGATCAAGTTCATCAGATATTGTAATTTTTTAATAGCAGAAATAATAGCATTAATATTTTCATGATTCATTATATAAGAAATATGTGTTTAAAATAAAAAATATTTCTGATTCAGAAAAATACAAATAAAAAATATTTCTGAATGAAAATAAAATATTAATATAATTAAAAATATTTCTGAATCTTGAAAAAATATTTCTGAATAAAAGTAAATTATTAATATAAATGAAATATTAATATGAATAAAAATATATAAAAATAAAAATAAAAATATTTCTGAATCTTGAATAAAAATTATTCTGAATAAATATAAAATATTAATATAAATAATAATATATAATTTTCTGAATCTGAACAAAAAATAAACAGTAGCGATGATGATCGGTCACCATTCCACGGGGTCCCTTCATTACCAGTAAAGCCTTTGCCATCAGGTCCTTTTTTTGTTAAGGCGTCGTTTTTGTTAAGGTGTCCTTTTTTGTATGGACCATAGGCACCTCGTGAGGCTTTTTCTTTTGGCGACATTCTTTCTGACTGTCCTTGTGTGGGGTTTCCTTCAGTGAGGTCAAAAGGTTAAGAGCTCACATCACCCTGCTGTTTATTTTTCAGGGGCTCCACTATTCATAGACACACTCCCCGGAGAATTCCTAAATGTACGAAACGAAATTTTAGAAATTCAGAGAGTTGTCTAGGTTTTTCAATTTCATGTACACTCTCCTCCAATATCAAACCCCGGGGTGAGTGAAAGACAATACCCACCACGTGTTTGACGTGCTGAGGAAGTGTACATGAAATCTCTTGAGGCTGCAGCCCCCCCCCATTATTTTAGAATAATTGGCATCGTACCGTCGCCATCGACAATGTGTCTATCACGGGGATCAAACCCCAGGCCTCAATATGATAATCCAACATTATATCACTGTGCCGCGAACTTCAGTTACAAATGTTTTAGAAATCATTATGAAGTTATCTAACGGGAAATTCATACATTTGATCAGTATGCTACAGAATAAAAGTAAATGTTCTGAATAAATATTATTACCAGAATATAAAATAATTACGTATTTCTGGCCTGGTCAAAATACATTGCAGTCTTAAATTCGCCAGAACCATATGTGCAGGAAATGAAATGACATGTAACAATAGTGCGTGGATCAATACAACGGTTTAAATTACTCTAGCTCGAAGACATTTATTTCTGCCTTCTGCAGTCTAGACAAATATAAATCGATCCATAATGACTCGTTTGTCGTAATATCGCTCCGGCCTATAGTAAAATATTTATTTTTCCTATTCTGAAGTCTCTATCATTGATGAGGAATCTACCAATTTCATATAAAACATATAATGATATAGCGCGGTTCGCCAAATGTTTATGATAACTATGTGAATTCAGTATCATTATTAATTCAGATTTTGTCTTTTTTGAGGGATCTACCTATTTCCATATAAATATAGGTGTAGATACATCATCGATAATAGAGGCTTCAGAATGATTTTTGTGTTTATAAACGACGAAGAGAGCCACACATAACAATTAAATTACTGAATATAACTGTTACGATGATAAAATATAATCACTGTAGTCATGTAAAATTACTCATTAACAAGGGAGACAACTGCTTAATTACTCTATCAGAGAGATCTTTACTTGACAGAGTTATCTGGTTTCGTCAAGTACAATAAAATTAAAAAATATTGTCTTGTTTTATTTAGAAGTGGCAGCGTACTTGAAAATTATTCGCTGATGATCATATTTATTTGAAAATTCCGATGTGGTTATATTATCCGCTACATTTTGTACTCAATTCGGGTGAATACCGAAATATTTACTAGCTGCATTTATCGAATGAAGTATTATTTCTTCGCCTGTCTCTGTATTTAGACTCAATAACCCTCCTTCCAGCCATTTTGTGTTTACCGGTGCTGAATTTTGACTCTGTGTGATAGCCTGCAAATTAAATAAATGATTATATTTTTCTATCTTTCTATCTCGATCAATATGATCGATCACAAGTCCGTCTTCAATGACTCCATGAAAACACTCGTACAAAAATCTATGAGACAAATATCTTTTTTTAACAGCATTAAATCTGAGATAACCAATAGTATCAACACTACCGGCTGTTTATTTTTTAATCGACTGCTCTTGATTACACCATCACGAGACGTTTAGTATTTTTTAATTATTGGATGTTTCACAAATTCATTTCGCTCCATTTATATAATAGTATTATTTGTCTAAATTATTATTTTGAAAATCTGGCGAGATAGTCTTCAGCGCTTTTTATGGGAGATTCATCGGCACTTTTTTTTATCATAATATCGTTTTAGCTGTCTGTATTTTTACCACTACATTGCACACACAAGCGAGTTTCTCCTCTGACCCCATCACCACACCGTAAACACGGATTTGGTCCTAGACTCTCTCTTCGAACGCTGTGCATATGAATACCACATAATTCATTTACGGAAGCCATGTTACAAGGAAGTGAATAACCCACCTTGAGACATTTGCATTTATTCTTTACTTCAAGCATTAATTAAATATATATTGGTCCTAATTAAAATACGGAGGAGTTTGAGAGATTATCCGCAATTAAGTCTTCTAGAGCCAAATTCGATTTTGACAAACTGCCGAAACCTAAATAAAGTTTTTCAATGCAAGATCTGGATTTAACGAATAGGGATATAACTGATCGCATCCGTGAAGCCAAGAAGGAATTTCACAACGATGGTGCGGCTCACGTATTGTCAACATTCAGAATCATGAATGTTTTAGATACTAGAATAAATGACGAGCGAGGAAAGAATATTATTAACTCTCTGGAGGATCAAAGATATTTTATTCTAATAAAATTTATTGTAGAGACAGGCAACGACATTTGGATTATCCGTGACAAACGTGACCCTGTACGACTTCATACTGAAAATCATGTTGTCATGTTAAATAAAAATTCGAAACCAGGAACATTGACTGGCATTGATAAACCATATTATGAACAGGCGTATATTTGTGACTGCAGTTGTTTATGCGATATATCCGCTAAATGATAAACCCAACGCTGATGATCTCAAACCGATGAAATTCTCTGGTTTAAATTGTGTAGCTGAACGAGTTACAGAACACTTCACAAACGCGATACGTGGAAACGGTTTAACTGATCTAAGACGGAAAATAATAAATAAATGGGCAGAAATAGTTAAAGATACCGGAGCGTCTATCAGCGACGTTGCTGAGCTGGGAAAGAAATTAAAATTTCCGATTACGGTGTAAACTCTAAAAGGAGAGATTTTGTATAAATCGAAATATGATTCAAGGGTGCTCCGATAGAAATTATTGATCATAAAGCACACGCAATGACGTCCGTGGTAACAATATTTCCACTAGACAGAACTGTCAAATTTAATAATGATCATATATTTGATTTTATCAGAAATATCAGTAAGGGTGACCCTGTGTCCGTGTGGTTATTTCGGAGTTCAGAATCTGTGAACTATGATCAGTTTGTACTGCCTAATGGAGAAATTTATCGTGCAGAGTCTCTCCACGAGGAAATGAAAAATACTGCATTGAAATATACCTCTAACGATGTCGGGGTTGGACAATTGCTGAATAATTGTTTAACTGTTCCATCAGTTGCTGCTCATTTTGCTCAATAGAACAATTCATGGAAACCGACAGGATCAGAATTTCTTGAAGATATTCAACGCAGCTGCATCGAATACGGACACGGCGGATTATGGAATAATAAATACGATTGTAAGGCTGTTATATCGATTGATATGGTAGCATGTTATCCTGGAAGTTTTCTTGGATACGGATAATGTTCTGAGTATTTCGAAAGATTTGGACATTCTATATACGAGATGACCAGAGTTGCGATAAATGGACCCCTGCCAGATTTTGATTTAACCGGATTCGCCTGTATAGAGTCATTCGAGTTTACGGAAAATCTGCATCCGGTTACTTATGCTTGGTTTGGCAGCCATTTCTCAGAAAAATATTTGTCTGCAATAGTACTATTATGATATATGCTTGATGTAAAAATATTGATATCGTTGAAAGTAAATGAAGCAATGATATCATATCGTCCGCAGAAACAAGTTTGGTTGCCACAACAAAAGGAATATTCTGATGATGAAAATCCTGATATAACTGATTATGAAAATAAAGTTGCAAAAGATCTTGGTAGGAAAATAATCGGTACATTTACTCAAGGAGGATTATATGATCATAGACGACATTGTACAAGATAAATTATGGACGATGCTGAACTCGATTTTATAATTGCTGCTACAACCGAAGAAAACACATTTATAAGTCGAAGTAATGCTTATTTATACGGACGGAACTATATTAGGTACAGTCGTGAGCTATATTGATTGTGAGTCAACGTAGTTTACTCATTTAAGATCGTCGATGCTCGCGTATGTTTCGATAAATTTATTATCGATGATAAACAGATTTCCTCTGATCGCGATCAGAGTTGCCACAGATTCATTTTATATAAATAAAACAATTTTGGATTTGATAAAGCCGCTGCTTGGTACTGGTGAATGGGATCATGGAGAATAAAACAAGAAAATATATTTAGTTATTCTGAATCCGCAGACGTTGAAATCAAGGAAACATATTACAAGAATAACAATCAAGTATCAAAATCATCAGCGCCATTTGTATATGATCCTGTATCCAGGCATAAAACCGTTTATCTCAATAGGTGTGGTGGTTCTGGTAAAACAACGCGAGCGATTGAATTATTTCAGAATTTTGATATGATTGTTTTGACACGCACACATTAACTCGACAGAGAAATGAATGAACGTGGAATAAAATCTCAAACTTATCATAGTTTCTTTTAGATCATGTGGAGATGCATGCACTCCTGAACGAATGGGTGAAAAAAACATTCCTAAAGTTATTATTTGTGTTGAAATTTGTACAGTGTCGCTGGAAGTATTAAAAATGTTTCTTGATTGGCTGTTATTGAAAAATACTACTGTGATAATGTGTGGTGATCATGGTCAACCGCAACCTTTCGTTGGGCAGTCTCCGCACGAATGGTTAAAAACGTTTGTAGATTATTATGAGGAGACAACCGATGATCATAAAGCTATTGATGAACCCCTGAAAGAATTTAAATAGTTAATCAGACTGCAGCCAGATAGAATACAGTGTGAGATAATGCGTCAAATTATTCCAGAAACACATATAAATAATTTTTGGAATTTGTGGAGGCCAGTTGATCTGATAGTTGCAAGTAGAAAGATAGTTCGTGATACACTTCAACAACAATTATTTCTGTTACATAAAGAAAAATGTTCCAAGGTATCTGTACCATTATGTTATCGCCCAGCAGACACTCGACGACAGAATACTGAAGCTGAAATTCCAGGTTGCGGTGATAAACAAATTCTTGTGTTAAATGATATTATTTCCTGTTGATGTTGTTGAGAGCGCGTTGAGCATGGACAAAACTCAGTGGACACCAGGATACGCTATAACGATTCACTCGTCACAGGGATTAAATATTTCTGATACAAATATCTGGATTATCGATGATAGAATCGAGTGGTCAAATTTAGTTTATCTCGCAGTGTCTCTAGTCAGAAGAATATCTCAGCTGCGGAGGGTTATCATAGACTTCACAGAAAAAAATGATCAAATCGCTAGCGACACCGATGATGTAATACGAAAAAAATTATCTGGTTATAAACAATGTGACTAAAAAAAAAATCGCGACTTTGATATTGATGCTGAATTGATTATGACACTGAAACAACGACAGAATAATCATTGTGTGAGCTGTAACACAGTAATGTTATGGCAGTATTCAAATAATAATCCAAGACAGTTTACTGTTGATAGAATTAATAGTAGTCTTGGTCACACACGCGAAAATGTGATGCTGACCTGTCTTGAGTGTAATTGACGTAGGGATACCATTTTGCAAAAGTGAACGCTGTGGTAATTGTGTGTCTTCAGGAATTACTTGTAACTATTTGCGTACAAATCCACGTTGAGGAGCAATTGAATCTAGTCTGTAGATTGCAAGTCTACCCGTGGATCTTACCAAGCTGGAAATTTAATGTGTGGTCACACTCCAGATAGGATCAGTTGCTCTTTTTTGACCCCCTTCAAGTTCACCGGGTTCATATAAATATCTTACAGTTACATTGCCCAGTACTGGTTGAGAGAAAGAGTCATGTCGCTGTATTGGTATATGTTTCTTTGTAATCGCGATGATGGGTTTCATGGAAATTGCACGAGTAATTTCATTATTTAACACAGCTATAACACTTGGTAATCTTGCAACCCATTCACGAGATCTCATGTCTTTCTGAACTTTATTCAGAGATATTTCCTATGCATACTGATATCCAAATAGATGCTCAGCAAGTGTTCAATTAAATAGCTCAAAGATTGCTTGATCATGATGAATTGAAGTGTGTCCTCGTTTGATTTTAACACTATGTTTTTTCATCAGTGATGATACTGCAACAAAAAATTCTTTGCCAGTATCAACCTGTAATAGTTGTGGCTATCGCAAGGAACCTCGTTGATAAATTCGTTCAAAAGCAGATGCAACTTCAGATGCCGTTTTTGTTGATAATGGTTCTGCTTCTTTATATCTGCATGCAACGTCAACGACAGTTAACACATATTTGTATGTGCGTGATTGACGTCTACCAGTTTTAATGGTATCGTGCGGTAAAAACAAACTATCTGCTTGATGAACATCATTGGGAGCGCTGACATCAAAATGTGCATACTGAATTTTTTTAGGTGGTGATCGATAAATTTACCAGATTGCCTGTCATGCTAGCCAATTTGCAGCAACAGAACGTGAGACATTTGCTGCTTCCTCAAGTTTACCAATCGCTGCTCTACCCCGCCAATATCATTTTAGGCTAAAATAAATCGATTCCATTATTTTAATAATCAGCTGATTATTATCAGCCCCTAGCATTAGTTTGCCTTTCATCGCGGATTTTACTAGGAAACTAGCAAGCTTTTCTCTGAGAGATTTACTTTTTATGGACTTTAACGCATGACTCAACTTCAAGTCCGCAAAATGTCATTGTTGTAAATTGTTGCTTTTATACGCAACATCATGAACGTGCCACGCTTGATCAATCGTATTTATTGGATACTCTCCAGGTCTTGGTTGATGTCGTTCGTCAAGTCGGATATCAAGTCGGGTTCCAGGACCACAATAATTATATCCTGGAAGATGTTTTTCTCCTGGATATTTAGCCCATGGAGTCCCTGGTAATTTTCCAAGTGAAGCAGCAATATCACCACCTGTCTTTGTGCTAGACGAGATAAATTTGTATTTTTTTGTACCACATTTTTCACACTTACCTGTCAGTGCACGCATTTTATTTGTTGTTATTGTTGTTGTTAATCCACTAGTTGGGGTGGTTGTCCTCCATCGAACACAATATAAATTCATATTATTTATTATATGGACATAATTGACTTCTCAGCGACATGAAAGCAGGAGCCAGTCAAGTACCATCCAGCATTGCCAAATTCTATCAGAGCAATTATCATAGGACGATCTGGGTCTCGTGAAACACACTTATTACTTAATCTGATAATGAGATGGCTCAAGTGGGATAAGTTACATTTAGTAGTGCCATCTGTAGATGATCAGAGATGTTATGAAGTACTTAAAGATTTTAATGAGAATGCAAAGTTGTTGGACGAGGACGGTGACGATATTATTGATTTTATCACCAATATTGATGAAGCCCCATCTGTAGATGACCTCGATGGATTTATTAATAATCTCGTAGTATATGATGATGTGATGCTGAACAAACAATACAATCCAGCTCGGATATTGTCACGAGGTAGACACAAAAATACTGACGTGATTTATGTTACCCATCGCTATACACAAATACCTAAAGTGATCAGAGACAACTGCAATATTTTAGTTGTGTTTAATGGAGTCGATACACATACGTTGCAAAATATTCATCAAACTTGGTGTTCAGGGGATATGGATATGATTAAGTTCAAAAATTTCTTCTCAAAAGCACAGGCTGCTCCACACGGATTTATCAAAATAAATTTACATAATCCAAGGTCGAGGTATCGTACAGGTCTTGATAACATATTTGGTTAATTACAGCAGCAGAGAGGGTGATGACCAGCAGTGAGTGTCCGACGAGTAAACGGGCACGCATAAAAATATAAAAACACACGCGCGTCAGCGATAAAGTAACAAAATGAGCTAACCCAATTTAGAGAGACTCTCGATCGGTTAGAGACTTCGGTTTGGCTTTATTGATGCTTGTGTTTCATTTTCGTAGGAACCTTGATTTTTCATAAATAACGGACAACCAATTAGAGTCTGTTCACTGTCTCTGCTGCTAGAACACACATAGAGATTAGGGGTTCTATGTGTTTAAAAATTCCACGATGAAGACGGGGTCACTGTTTTTCGTGGATGATAATATGTCTCCAGCCTTCCTAGTGATGCAACCTGACCAGAAGGTATTGACGGGACACAAGCCGCGCCATCGCTTCCACTTTTGGTCCAAGGTCCATTTGGCCTAGCAGATAAAAGGGACCAATTACATTGAGGATGGCCCACATCCCGCACTGATTAATTCTAATATTAGGATAGGAAAGATAACGATCCGATCCCCCTTCCTAGTCTGGACCCACTGAGCAGACTCCCAATCCTGTACAGAATATGTTGCTAGAGTGGAGAATAGGGGAATCTCAGTTCGATCATTATTCCCGTACCGTAAGGCCTCTGAGTGATGACAGGTGTAAAGTCGGCTACCGGTACGAGATGACCGGAAATCTGTGACCGGAACGATGTAACCTGTGACCGATCACCATATATTGACCTGTCTGGTCACACACACACACACACACACACACACACACACATATATATATATATATATATATATATATATATATATATATATATATATATGTCAGCGACTAATTTGTCAGCATCATTCATCAAGGTACGGTGTTGTTCCTCCCAATCGGGGGTTGCGACAGGCTAACTTGGAAGTTCTGGGTGCGGTGCAGGTCATCTTTCCGAGGATGATGCGACACTCTACCCTGGTGCGAGCGGTGCACTTCCTTGAACCTTTTCTTAATGAAAACTTACTTAGAATAAACAATCAAACTCTACTTGAGTTAGGTAGATACAAACTGCATGCAGATTTAAATCAACAGATCTGATTTTTAATTCATTATAAAACAATATTCAATTTTTCAAACCGTTTTAAGAGGAAACATTGTTAGCAAGAAACTAATTGAGATCAACAACATAAATATAATCAGTGCATTTGTAGTCTTATGTAAATGATGTGATTTCATGTACATTTGTTGCAACGATTTAGCAAAAAGTAAACTGAGAAAAAAAGAGGAATTTTAATATACATACCTATATTGTATGTACTAGACTCTATACGATTTTCATGCATTAACAAACAATTTTTCTAAACATTCTATTGTTTTCACTCTTGGACAAAACCTTCACAGTGGTATGCTAATATTTCTCAATTTTCCCACCTACTTAGAGTTTATCTGTAAATAGTACAAAATTATAACACATGGAAACTAAATTATTTTTCCAGTGGCATACATTTTGTTCCTGAATATTTGCAATGCGAGTTAATCAGTCTTAAAGAGTAATATTGACTTTTGTAGTTTCAGTGCCTTACATTCATGAGATAGATTTTAAAGGGCTATATAATGTCCAATGCTAAATGAACCAATTTGAATAATTATGCAGGAACTTTGTTTATTCTTTTGTTCCCCATTGTTTGCAGTTTGGGTATCTTGAGTTTATAATGTCCTTTCTAAAGCTTGTTAACTGTATTGCGCATAAACTTCTCAGTTTAGACGAACGACGATTTGCTTGTATGAATCATATCGATACGATATCTACAGTGTGGCATTTTATAATAATGTCTAGAACGTGGTCATCACGCCGCAGATATGCAGCAACATGCCCCACCCAGTCATTATCCTGACACCTGGCCAACCAGTCCTAACACTAACCTCTTAATGATGAGAACCAAGCGAGTACGTTTTGCTTGCATATTACCATTGATA